>CM065591.1:510261779-510325477 GCA_033119425.1 Bufotes viridis
AGCAGGAGGAGCTGAGCAGATTATATATATAGAGAGCCTGTCACGCGTTGTAATCTGCAGGCAGCGTGTTATAGAGCAGGAGGAGCTGAGCAGATTATACCTACAGAGTACCTGTCACCATGTAATCTGCAGGCAGCGTGTTATAGAGCAGGAGGAGCTGAGCAGATTATATATAAAGAGAACCTGTCACCATATAATCTGTAGGCAGTGTGTTATAGGGCAGGAGGAGCTGAGCAGATTATATATACAGAGAACCTGTCACCATGTAATCAGCAGGCAGCGTGTTATAGAGCAGGAGGAGCTGAGCAAACTATATATATAAAGAGAACCTGTCACCGTGTAATCTGCAGGCAGTGTGTTATAGAGCAGGAGGAGCTGAGCAGATTATATATACAGAGAACCTGTCACCATGTAATCTGCAGGCAGCGTGTTATAGAGCAGGAGGAGCTGAGCAGATTATATTGAAAGAGAACCTGTCACCATGTAATCTGCAGGCAGTGTGTTATAGAGCAGGAGGAGCTAAGGCAGATTATATATAAGAGAACCTGTCACCGTGTAATCTGCAGGCAGTGTGTTATAGAGCAGGAGGGAGCTGGGCAGATTATATACATGAGAGGCCTGTCACCATGTAATCTGCAGGCAGTGTGTTATAGAGCAGGAGGAGCTGAGCAAGATTATATATACACAGAGACCTGTCACCATGTAATCTCTGCAGGCAGCGTGTTATAGAGCAGGGAGGAGCTGAGCAGATTATATATACAGAGAACCTGTCACCATGTAATCTGCAGGCAGAGTGTTATAGAGCAGGAGTAGCTGAGAGCAGATTATATACAGAACCCCTGTCACCATGTAATCTGCAGGCAGCGTGTTATACAGCAGGAGGAGCTGAGCAGATTATATATAAAGAGAGACCTGTCACCGTGTAATCTGCAGGCAGTGTGTGTTTATAGAGCAGGAGGAGCTGAGCAGATTATATATACAGAGAACCTGTCGCCATGCATGTGATCTGCAGGCGAGTGTGTTACTAGAGCAGGAGGAGCTGGGCAGATTATATGCCGAGGAGCCTGTCACCCATGTAATCTGCGAAGGCGGTGTGTTATAGAGGCAGGAGGAGCTGGAGCAGATTATATGTACAGAGAACCTGTCACCATGTAATCTGCAGGCAGCGTGTTATAGAGCAGGAGGAGCTGAGCAGAGTATATATACAGAGAACCTGTCACCATGTAATCTGCAGGCAGTGTGTTATAGAGCAGGAGGAGCTGAGCAGATTATATATACAGAGAACCTGTCACCATGTAATCTGCAGGCAGCGTGTTATAGAGCAGGAGGAGCTGAGCAGATTATATATACGAGAGAACCTGTCACCGTGTAATCTGCAGGCAGTGTGTTATAAGAAGCTAGGAGGAGCTAGAGCAGATTATATATACACAGAACCTGTCACCGTGTAATCTGCAGGCAGTGTGTTATAGAGCAGGAGGAGCTGAGCAGATTATATAAAGAGAACCTGTCACCATGTAATCTGCAGGCAGCGTGTTATAGAGCAGGAGGAGCTGAGCAGATTATATATACAGAACCTGTCACCATGTAATCTGCAGGCAGCGTGTTATAGAGCAGGAGGAGCTGAGCAGATTATATATACAGAGAACCTGTCACCGTGTAATCTGCAGGCAGTGTGTTATAGAGCAGGAGGAGCTGAGCAGATTATATATACACAGAACCTGTCACCGTGTAATCTGCAGGCAGTGTGTTATAGAACAGGAGGAGCTGAGCAGATTATATTGAAAGAGAACCTGTCACCATGTAATCTGCAGGCAGTGTGTTATAGAGCAGGAGGAGCTGAGCAGATTATATATAAAGAGAACCTGTCACCGTGTAATCTGCAGGCAGTGTGTTATAGAGCAGGAGGAGCTGAGCAGATTATATTGAAAGAGAACCTGTCACCATGTAATCTGCAGGCAGTGTGTTATTGAGCAGGAGGAGCTGAGCAGATTATATATACACAGAACCTGTCACCATGTAATCTGCAGGCAGCGTGTTATAGAGCAGGAGGAGCTGAGCAGATTATATATACAGAGAGCCTGTCACCCATGTAATCTGCAGGCAGCGTGTTATGAGAGCTGGAGGAGCTTGTGCAGATTATATATGAAGAGAACCTGTCACCGTGCAATCTGCAGGCAGCGTGTTGTCACTTAGAGCAGGAGGAGGCTGAGCAGATTATATATACAGAGAACCTGTCACCCATGTAATCTGCAGGCAGCGTGTTATAGGCAGGAAGGAGCTGAGAGCAGATTATATACAGAGAACCTGTCATGCATGTAATCTGCAGGCAGCGTGTTTATAGAGCAGGAGAGGCTGAGCAGATTATACCTACACAGAACCTGTCACCATGTGAATCTGCAGGCGGCGTGTTTATTGAGCAGGAGGAGCTGAGCAGATTATACAGACAGTGCCTGTCACCACCATGTAATCTCTGCAGGCAGCGTGTTATAGAGCAGGGAGGAGCTGAGCAGATTATATATACAGAGGACCTGTCACCATGTAATCTGCAGGCAGCGTGTATATGAGAGCAGGAGGAGCTGAGCAGATTATATATACCAGAGAGAACCTGTCAGTATGTAATCTGCAGGCAGCGTGTTATAGAGCAGGAGGAGCTGAGCCCAGATTATATGCACAGAGAACCTGTCACCATGTAATCTGCAGGCAGTGTGTTATAGAGGCAGGAGGAGCTGGGCAGATTATATAGAGAACCTGTCACCATGTAATCTGCAGGCAGTGTGTTTATAGAGCAGGGAGGAGCTGAGCAGATTATATATAGAGAGCCTGTCACCCATGTAATCTGCAGGCAGTGTGTTATAGAGCAGGAGGAGCTGGGCAGATTATGTATATAGAGAACCTGTCACCATGTAATCTGCAGGCAGCGTGTTTATAGAGCAGGAGGAGGCTGAGCAGATTATATATACAGAGAACCTGTCACCATGTAATCTGCAGGCAGCGTGTTATAGAGCAGGAGGGACCGAGGCAGATCATATATAAAGGGAACCTGTCACCATGTAATCTGCAGGCCGTGTGTTATAGAGGCAGGAGGAGCCGAGGCAGATTATATATACAGAAGCCTTGTCACTGTGTAATCTGTCAGGCAGCGTGTTATAGAGCAGGAGGAGTTGAGCAGATTATATATAGAGAACCTGTCACCATATATGTCTGCAGGCAGTGTGTTATAGAGCAGGAGGAGCTGCAGGCAGATTATATATATACAGAACCTGTCACCATGCAATCTGCAGGCAGCGTGTTGTAGAGCAGGAGGAGCTGAGCAGATTATATATAAAGAGAACCTGTCACGCATGTAATCTGCAGGCAGTGTGTTATAGAGCCCAGGAGGCTGAGCAGGTGCTATATAAAGAGAACCTGTCACCATGTATTCTGCAGGCAGCGTGTTATAGAGCAGGAGGAGCTGAGCAGATTATATATATACAGAACCTGTCACCATGTAATCTGCAGGCAGTGTGTTATAGAGCAGGAGGAGCTGAGCAGATTATATATATACAGAACCTGTCACCATTTAATCTGCAGGCAGCGTGTTATAGAGCAGGAGGAGCTGAGCAGATTATATATACAGAGAACCTGTCACCTTTAATCTGCAGGCAGTGTGTTATAGAGCAGGAGGAGCTGAGCAGATTATATATACACAGAACCTGTCACTGTGTAATCTGCAGACAGTGTGTTATAGAGCAGGAGGAGTTGAGCAGATTATATATAGAGAACCTGTCACCATATAATCTGCAGGCAGTGTGTTATAGAGCAGGAGGAGCTGAGCAGATTATATATATATAGAGAACCTGTCACCATTTAATCTGCAGGCAGCGTGTTATAGAGCAGGAGGAGCTGAGCAGATTATATATACAGAGAACCTGTCACCGTGTAATCTGCAGGCAGTGTGTTATAGAGCAGGAGGAGCTGAGCAGATTATATATACACAGAACCTGTCACCGTGTAATCTGCAGGCAGTGTGTTATAGAGCAGGAGGAGCTGAGCAGATTATATAAAGAGAACCTGTCACCATGTAATCTGCAGGCAGCGTGTTATAGAGCAGGAGGAGCTGAGCAGATTATATATACAGAACCTGTCACCATGTAATCTGCAGGCAGCGCGTTATAGAGCAGGAGGAGCTGAGCAGATTATATATACAGAGAACCTGTCACCGTGTAATCTGCAGAGGCAGCGTGTTATAGAGCAGGAGGAGCTGAGCAGATTATATATACAGAGAACCTGTCACCATGTAATCTGCAGGCAGTGTGTTATAGAGCAGGAGGAGCTGAGCAGATTATATATAAAGAGAACCTGTCACCATGTAATCTGCAGGCGGTGTGTTATAGAGCAGGAGGAGCTGAGCAGATTATATATACAGAGAACCTGTCACCATGTAATCTGCAGGCAGTGTGTTATAGAGCAGGAGGAGCTGAGCAGATTATATATACAGAGACCTGTCACCATGTAATCTGCAGGCAGTGTGTTATAGAGCAGGAGGAGCTGAGCAGATTATATATACAGAGAACCTGTCACCGTGTAATCTGCAGGCAGTGTGTTGATAGAGCAGGAGGAGCTGAGCAGATTATATATAAAGAACCGCCTGTCACGTGTAATCTGCAGGCAGTGTGTTATAGAGCAGGAGGAGCTGAGCAGATTATATATACAGAGAACCTGTCACCATGTAATCTGCAGGCAGTGTGTTATAGAGCAGGAGGAGCTGAGCAGATTATATATACAGAGAACCTGTCACCATGTAATCTGCAGGCAGCGTGTTATAGAGCAGGAGGAGCTGAGCAGATTATATATAGAGAGAACCTGTCACCATGTAATCTGCAGGCAGTGTGTTATAGAGCAGGAGGAGCTGAGCAGATTATATATACAGAGAACCTGTCACTCATGTAATCTGCAGGCAGCGTGTTATAGAGCAGGAGGAGCTGAGCAGATTATATATAAAGAGAACCTGTCACCATGTAATCTGCAGGCAGCGTGTTTATAGAGCAGGAGGAGCTGAGCAGATTATATATAAAGAGAACCTGTCACCATGTAATCTGCAGGCAGCGTGTTATAGAGCAGGAGGAGCTGAGCAGATTATATACACAGAGAACCTGTCACCATGTAATCTGCAGGCAGCGTGTTATAGAGCAGGAGGAGCTGAGCAGATTATATATACAGAGAACCTGTCACCATGTAATCTGCAGGCAGCGTGTTATAGAGCAGGAGGAGCTGAGCAGATTATATATAAAGAGAACCTGTCACCATGTAATCTGCAGGCAGCGTGTTATAGAGCAGGAGGAGCTGAGGCAGATTATATATACAGAGAACCTGTCACCATGTAATCTGCAGGCAGCGTGTTATAGAGCAGGAGGAGCTGAGCAGATTATATATAAAGAGAACCTGTCACCATGTAATCTGCAGGCAGCGTGTTATAGAGCAGGAGGAGCTGAGCAGATTATATATACAGAGAACCTGTCACCATGTAATCTGCAGGCAGTGTGTTATAGAGCAGGAGGAGCTGAGCAGATTATATATACAGAGAACCTGTCACCATGTAATCTGCAGGCAGTGTGTTATAGAGCAGGAGGAGCTGAGCAGATTATATATACAGAGAACCTGTCACCATGTAATCTGCAGGCAGCGTGTTATAGAGCAGGAGGAGCTGAGCAGATTATATATACAGAGAACCTGTCACCATGTAATCTGCAGGCAGCGTGTTATAGAGCAGGAGGAGCTGAGCAGATTATATATACAGAGAACCTGTCACCATGTAATCTGCAGGCAGCGTGTTATAGAGCAGGAGGAGCTGAGCAGATTATATATAGAGAGAACCTGTCACCATGTAATCTGCAGGCAGTGTGTTATAGAGCAGGAGGAGCTGAGCAGATTATATATACAGAGAACCTGTCACCATGTAATCTGCAGGCAGCGTGTTATAGAGCAGGAGGAGCTGAGCAGATTATATATACAGAGAACCTGTCACCATGTAATCTGCAGGCAGCGTGTTATAGAGCAGGAGGAGCTGAGCAGATTATATATACAGAGAACCTGTCACCATGTAATCTGCAGGCAGCGTGTTATAGAGCAGGAGGAGCTGAGCAGATTATATATACAAGAGAACCTGTCACCATGTAATCTGCAGGCAGTGTGTTATAGAGCAGGAGGAGCTGAGCAGATTATATATACAGAGAACCTGTCACCATGTAATCTGCAGGCAGTGTGTTATAGAGCAGGAGGAGCTGAGCAGATTATATATAGAGAGAACCTGTCACCATGTAATCTGCAGGCAGTGTGTTATAGAGCAGGAGGAGCTGAGCAGATTATATATATAGAGAACCTGTCACCATGTAATCTGCAGGCAGCGTGTTATAGAGCAGGAGGAGCTGAGCAGATTATATATACAGAGAACCTGTCACCATGTAATCTGCAGGCAGTGTGTTATAGAGCAGGAGGAGCTGAGCAGATTATATATACAGAGAACCTGTCACCATGTAATCTGCAGGCAGCGTGTTATAGAGCAGGAGGAGCTGAGCAGATTATATATAAAGAGAACCTGTCACCGTGTAATCTGCAGGCAGCGTGTTATAGAGCAGGAGGAGCTGAGCAGATTATATATACAGAGAACCTGTCACCATGTAATCTGCAGGCAGTGTGTTATAGAGCAGGAGGAGCTGAGCAGATTATATATACAGAGAACCTGTCACCATGTAATCTGCAGGCAGCGTGTTATAGAGCAGGAGGAGCTGAGCAGATTATATATACAGAGAACCTGTCACCATGTAATCTGCAGGCAGCGTGTTATAGAGCAGGAGGAGCTGAGCAGATTATATATACAGAGAACCTGTCACCATGTAATCTGCAGGCAGTGTGTTATAGAGCAGGAGGAGCTGAGCAGATTATATATACAGAGAACCTGTCACCATGTAATCTGCAGGCAGTGTGTTATAGAGCAGGAGGAGCTGAGCAGATTATATATACAGAGAACCTGTCACCATGTAATCTGCAGGCAGTGTGTTATAGAGCAGGAGGAGCTGAGCAGATTATATATACAGAGAACCTGTCACCATGTAATCTGCAGGCAGCGTGTTATAGAGCAGGAGGAGCTGAGCAGATTATATATATAGAGAACCTGTCACCATGTAATCTGCAGGCAGTGTGTTATAGAGCAGGAGGAGCTGAGCAGATTATATATAAAGAGAACCTGTCACCATGTAATCTGCAGGCAGTGTGTTATAGAGCAGGAGGAGCTGAGCAGATTATATATACAGAGAACCTGTCACCATGTAATCTGCAGGCAGCGTGTTATAGAGCAGGAGGAGCTGAGCAGATTATATATACAGAGAACCTGTCACCATGTAATCTGCAGGCAGCGTGTTATAGAGCAGGAGGAGCTGAGCAGATTATATATACAGAGAACCTGTCACCATGTAATCTGCAGGCAGTGTGTTATAGAGCAGGAGGAGCTGAGCAGATTATATATACAGAGAACCTGTCACCATGTAATCTGCAGGCAGCGTGTTATAGAGCAGGAGGAGCTGAGCAGATTATATATAAGAGAACCTGTCACCATGTAATCTGCAGGCAGTGTGTTATAGAGCAGGAGGAGCTGAGCAGATTATATATAAAGAGAACCTGTCACCATGTAATCTGCAGGCAGTGTGTTATAGAGCAGGAGGAGCTGAGCAGATTATATATACAGAGAACCTGTCACCATGTAATCTGCAGGCAGCGTGTTATAGAGCAGGAGGAGCTGAGCAGATTATATATACAGAGAACCTGTCACCATGTAATCTGCAGGCAGTGTGTTATAGAGCAGGAGGAGCTGAGCAGATTATATATACAGAGAACCTGTCACCATGTAATCTGCAGGCAGTGTGTTATAGAGCAGGAGGAGCTGAGCAGATTATATATACAGAGAACCTGTCACCATGTAATCTGCAGGCAGTGTGTTATAGAGCAGGAGGAGCTGAGCAGATTATATATACAGAGAACCTGTCACCATGTAATCTGCAGGCAGCGTGTTATAGAGCAGGAGGAGCTGAGCAGATTATATATACAGAGAACCTGTCACCATGTAATCTGCAGGCAGCGTGTTATAGAGCAGGAGGAGCTGAGCAGATTATATATACAGAGAACCTGTCACCATGTAATCTGCAGGCAGCGTGTTATAGAGCAGGAGGAGCTGAGCAGATTATATATACAGAGAACCTGTCACCATGTAATCTGCAGGCAGCGTGTTATAGAGCAGGAGGAGCTGAGCAGATTATATATACAGAGAACCTGTCACCATGTAATCTGCAGGCAGTGTGTTATAGAGCAGGAGGAGCTGAGCAGATTATATATACAGAGAACCTGTCACCATGTAATCTGCAGGCAGCGTGTTATAGAGCAGGAGGAGCTGAGCAGATTATATATACAGAGAACCTGTCACCATGTAATCTGCAGGCAGTGTGTTATAGAGCAGGAGGAGCTGAGCAGATTATATATACAGAGAACCTGTCACCATGTAATCTGCAGGCAGCGTGTTATAGAGCAGGAGGAGCTGAGCAGATTATATATACAGAGAACCTGTCACCATGTAATCTGCAGGCAGCGTGTTATAGAGCAGGAGGAGCTGAGCAGATTATATATACAGAGAACCTGTCACCATGTAATCTGCAGGCAGCGTGTTATAGAGCAGGAGGAGCTGAGCAGATTATATATACAGAGAACCTGTCACCATGTAATCTGCAGGCAGCGTGTTATAGAGCAGGAGGAGCTGAGCAGATTATATATACAGAGAACCTGTCACCATGTAATCTGCAGGCAGCGTGTTATAGAGCAGGAGGAGCTGAGCAGATTATATATACAGAGAACCTGTCACCATGTAATCTGCAGGCAGTGTGTTATAGAGCAGGAGGAGCTGAGCAGATTATATATACAGAGAACCTGTCACCATGTAATCTGCAGGCAGCGTGTTATAGAGCAGGAGGAGCTGAGCAGATTATATATACAGAGAACCTGTCACCATGTAATCTGCAGGCAGTGTGTTATAGAGCAGGAGGAGCTGAGCAGATTATATATACAGAGAACCTGTCACCATGTAATCTGCAGGCAGCGTGTTATAGAGCAGGAGGAGCTGAGCAGATTATATATACAGAGAACCTGTCACCATGTAATCTGCAGGCAGTGTGTTATAGAGCAGGAGGAGCTGAGCAGATTATATATACAGAGAACCTGTCACCATGTAATCTGCAGGCAGCGTGTTATAGAGCAGGAGGAGCTGAGCAGATTATATATACAGAGAACCTGTCACCATGTAATCTGCAGGCAGCGTGTTATAGAGCAGGAGGAGCTGAGCAGATTATATATACAGAGAACCTGTCACCATGTAATCTGCAGGCAGTGTGTTATAGAGCAGGAGGAGCTGAGCAGATTATATATACAGAGAACCTGTCACCATGTAATCTGCAGGCAGTGTGTTATAGAGCAGGAGGAGCTGAGCAGATTATATATACAGAGAACCTGTCACCATGTAATCTGCAGGCAGCGTGTTATAGAGCAGGAGGAGCTGAGCAGATTATATATACAGAGAACCTGTCACCATGTAATCTGCAGGCAGCGTGTTATAGAGCAGGAGGAGCTGAGCAGATTATATATACAGAGAACCTGTCACCATGTAATCTGCAGGCAGTGTGTTATAGAGCAGGAGGAGCTGAGCAGATTATATATACAGAGAACCTGTCACCATGTAATCTGCAGGCAGCGTGTTATAGAGCAGGAGGAGCTGAGCAGATTATATATACAGAGAACCTGTCACCATGTAATCTGCAGGCAGCGTGTTATAGAGCAGGAGGAGCTGAGCAGATTATATATACAGAGAACCTGTCACCATGTAATCTGCAGGCAGTGTGTTATAGAGCAGGAGGAGCTGAGCAGATTATATATACAGAGAACCTGTCACCATGTAATCTGCAGGCAGCGTGTTATAGAGCAGGAGGAGCTGAGCAGATTATATATACAGAGAACCTGTCACCATGTAATCTGCAGGCAGCGTGTTATAGAGCAGGAGGAGCTGAGCAGATTATATATAAAGAGAACCTGTCACCATGTAATCTGCAGGCAGCGTGTTATAGAGCAGGAGGAGCTGAGCAGATTATATATAGAGAACCTGTCACCATGTAATCTGCAGGCAGCGTGTTATAGAGCAGGAGGAGCTGAGCAGATTATATATACAGAGAACCTGTCACCATGTAATCTGCAGGCAGTGTGTTATAGAGCAGGAGGAGCTGAGCAGATTATATATACAGAGAACCTGTCACCATGTAATCTGCAGGCAGTGTGTTATAGAGCAGGAGGAGCTGAGCAGATTATATATAAAGAGAACCTGTCACCATGTAATCTGCAGGCAGTGTGTTATAGAGCAGGAGGAGCTGAGCAGATTATATATAAAGAGAACCTGTCACCATGTAATCTGCAGGCAGCGTGTTATAGAGCAGGAGGAGCTGAGCAGATTATATATACAGAGAACCTGTCACCATGTAATCTGCAGGCAGCGTGTTATAGAGCAGGAGGAGCTGAGCAGATTATATATAAGAGAACCTGTCACCATGTAATCTGCAGGCAGCGTGTTATAGAGCAGGAGGAGCTGAGCAGATTATATATACAGAGAACCTGTCACCATGTAATCTGCAGGCAGCGTGTTATAGAGCAGGAGGAGCTGAGCAGATTATATATACAGAGAACCTGTCACCATGTAATCTGCAGGCAGTGTGTTATAGAGCAGGAGGAGCTGAGCAGATTATATATATAGAGAACCTGTCACCATGTAATCTGCAGGCAGTGTGTTATAGAGCAGGAGGAGCTGAGCAGATTATATATACAGAACCTGTCACCATGTAATCTGCAGGCAGCGTGTTATAGAGCAGGAGGAGCTGAGCAGATTATATATACAGAGAACCTGTCACCATGTAATCTGCAGGCAGCGTGTTATAGAGCAGGAGGAGCTGAGCAGATTATATATACAGAGAACCTGTCACCATGTAATCTGCAGGCAGTGTGTTATAGAGCAGGAGGAGCTGAGCAGATTATATATACAGAACCTGTCACCATGTAATCTGCAGGCAGTGTGTTATAGAGCAGGAGGAGCTGAGCAGATTATATACAGAGAACCTGTCACCATGTAATCTGCAGGCAGTGTGTTATAGAGCAGGAGGAGCTGAGCAGATTATATATACAGAGAACCTGTCACCATGTAATCTGCAGGCAGTGTGTTATAGAGCAGGAGGAGCTGAGCAGATTATATATACAGAGAACCTGTCACCATGTAATCTGCAGGCAGCGTGTTATAGAGCAGGAGGAGCTGAGCAGATTATATATATACAGAGAACCTGTCACCATGTAATCTGCAGGCAGCGTGTTATAGAGCAGGAGGAGCTGAGCAGATTATATATACACAGAACCTGTCACCATGTAATCTGCAGGCAGTGTGTTATAGAGCAGGAGGAGCTGAGCAGATTATATATACAGAACCTGTCACCATGTAATCTGCAGGCAGCGTGTTATAGAGCAGGAGGAGCTGAGCAGATTATATATAAGAGAACCTGTCACCATGTAATCTGCAGGCAGCGTGTTATAGAGCAGGAGGAGCTGAGCAGATTATATATACAGAGAACCTGTCACCATGTAATCTGCAGGCAGCGTGTTATAGAGCAGGAGGAGCTGAGCAGATTATATATACAGAGAACCTGTCACCATGTAATCTGCAGGCAGCGTGTTATAGAGCAGGAGGAGCTGAGCAGATTATATATACACAGAACCTGTCACCATGTAATCTGCAGGCAGTGTGTTATAGAGCAGGAGGAGCTGAGCAGATTATATATACAGAGAACCTGTCACCATGTAATCTGCAGGCAGTGTGTTATAGAGCAGGAGGAGCTGAGCAGATTATATATACAGAGAACCTGTCACCATGTAATCTGCAGGCAGTGTGTTATAGAGCAGGAGGAGCTGAGCAGATTATATATACAGAGAACCTGTCACCATGTAATCTGCAGGCAGTGTGTTATAGAGCAGGAGGAGCTGAGCAGATTATATATACACAGAACCTGTCACCATGTATTCTGCAGGCAGCGTGTTATAGAGCAGGAGGAGCTGAGCAGATTATATATACAGAGAACCTGTCACCATGTAATCTGCAGGCAGTGTGTTATAGAGCAGGAGGAGCTGAGCAGATTATATATACAGAGAACCTGTCACCGTGTAATCTGCAGGCAGCGTGTTATAGAGCAGGAGGAGCTGAGCAGATTATATATAAAGAGAACCTGTCACCATGTAATCTGCAGGCAGCGTGTTATAGAGCAGGAGGAGCTGAGCAGATTATATATACAGAGAACCTGTCACCGTGTAATCTGCAGGCAGCGTGATATAGAGCAGGAGGAGCTGAGCAGATTATATATAAAGAGAACCTGTCACCATGTAATCTGCAGGCAGCGTGTTATAGAGCAGGAGGAGCTGAGCAGATTATATATAAAGAGAACCTGTCACCATGTAATCTGCAGGCAGCGTGTTATAGAGCAGGAGGAGCTGAGCAGATTATATATAAAGAGAACCTGTAGATGTCAGAAAAAAGCCATATAAATCGCATATCAGACGCTGTTTTGGAAACAGCTTCTGATATGCCTGCCGCCTGCTCCTCTGGTGGTCCCTTTTGCTTGGGACCAGCAGAGGCCACAGGCAGCTAAAGTAAGTGCACCAATCATCCCCCCCGTCACTGATTAACCCCTGATCACCCCATGTCACCCCCCTTGTCACCCCCCTGTCACTAATCACCCCACTGTAAGGGGGTGAAGTATGAGACTTTGTAAGAAAAAAAAAAAAGTCAATTTCCGCTAACTTGTGCCAAGAAAAAAATCTTCTATGAACTCGCAATGCCCCTCACGGAATACCTTGGGGTGTCTTCTTTCTAAAATGTGGGGTATTTATACTGTCCTGGCATTTTAGGGGCCCCTAAAGCGTGAGAAGAAGTCTGGAATCCAAATGTGTAAAAATGCCCTGTGAAATCCTAAAGGTACTCATTGGAATTTGGGCCCCTTTGTGCATCTTGGCTGAAAAAAAGTGTCACTCATGTGGTATCGCCGTACTCAGGAGAAGTGGGGCAATGTGTTTTGGGGTGTATTTTTACATATACCCATGCTGGGTGAGAGAAATATGTAAAATGACAACTTTAAAAAAAAAAAAATTATACAAAGTTGTCAGTTTATAGAGATATTTCTCTCACCCAACATGGGTATATATAAAAATACACCCCAAAACACATCGCCCTACTTCTCCTGAGTACGGCGATACCACATAAGTGACACTTTTTTGCAGCCTGGGTGCGCAAAGGGGCCCAAATTCCAACGAGTACCTTTAGGTTTTACATGGCGGCTCACAATTTAGCCCCGCCCAAAATGCCAGAACAGTAAACACACCCCACAAATGACCCCATTTCGGAAAGTAGACACCCCGAGGTATTCACTGAGGGGCATAGTGAGTCTGTGGGAGATTTTATTTTTTGCCAGAAGTTAGCAGAAATGGAAACTTTATTATTTTTTTTTCTCAGAAAGTGTCATTTTCCGCTAACTTGTGAAAAAAATGAAATCATACATGAACTCACCATGCCCCTCCGTGAATACTTTGGGGTGTCTTCTTTCTAAAATGGTGTCATTTGGGGGGTATTTATACTTTCCTGACATTCTAGCTCCTGAAGAAACATGACAGGCGCTCAGAAAGTCAGAGCTGCTGCAAAATGCCGAAATTCACTTTTTTGCACCATAGTTTGTAAACGCTATAACTTTTACCCAAACCAATAAATATACACTTATTGGACTTTTTTTTTATCAAAGACATGTAGAACAATACATTTAGAGAGAAATTTATATAGAAATGTAGTTTTTAAAAAAAAATGTTACAACAGAAAGCGAAAAATGTCATTTTTTTTTCTAAAATTTCGGTCATTTTTGATTAATATCAAAAAAAGTAAAAATGTCAGCAGCAATGAAATACCAGCAAATGAAAGCTCTATTAGTGAGAAGAAAAGGAGGTAAAATTCATTTGGGTGGTAAGTTGTATGACGGAGCAATAAACGGTGAAAGTAGTGTAGTGCGGAATTGTAAAAAGTGGCCTGGTCGTCAAGGGGGTTTAAGCCACGGGGGCTGAGGGGGTTAAGCCACGGGGGGCTGAAGGGGGTTAAGCCACGGGGGCTGAGGGGTTAAGCCACGTGGGGCTGAGGGGGTTAGGCCACGGGGGCTGAGGGGGTTAAGCCACGGGGGGCTGAGGGGGTTAAGCCACGTGGGGCTGAGGGGTTAAGCCACGGGGGCTGAGGGGTTAAGCCACGTGGGGCTGAGGGGTTAGGCCACGTGGGGCTGAGGGGTTAGGCCACGGGGGCTGAGGGGTTAAGCCACGGGGGCTGAGGGGTTAAGCCACGGGGCTGAGGGGTTAAGCCACGGGGGCTGAGGGGGTTAAGCCATGGGGGGCTGAGGGGTTAAGCCACGGGGGCTGAGGGGTTAAGCCACGGGGGCTGAGGGGGTTAAGCCACGGGGGGCTGAGGGGGTTAAGCCACGGGGGGCTGAGGGGGTTAAGCCACGGGGGGCTGAGGGGGTTAAGCCACTTGGGGCTGAGGGGGTTAAGCCACGGGGGGCTGAGGGGGTTAAGGTGGTCGGTAGGTACTCGTAAGACTTACATTTCTAAAGAGGTTTAAGATTTTGTTGCTGCCTATCCTCCGAGTAATTCCATTGTACCCAAGGTTCTGGGGCAGCCTATCGCCAGGGAATCTCCGATTTACCCTCTTCCTTTGGCTGCACTGTAATCTGGGTGGTGGTGGATCCGTTCTCGGAGGTGGCTCACTTTGTGCCCTGCCTTCCTTCTGCCAGTCAGCTGCTTGTTGAAGACGTCTTCATAGATTGCCGTTGCACAACTTATCTGACCAGGGTGTTGAAGTGGACTTTTCTTCTCATATCACCCGCAGTCCAACGGCCAAGTGTCAGTCAGTTCCTGGTCAGCTCCGTGGGTCCCTGCTGTCCTGGGCAGTTCTCATGCCAGTCCTCCTGTAGGACTACTCTCTTCATGGTCTAAGGCCGTTAATTAGGACTCCCTCTGCCAGTGCCTGTTTCTTCCTGTGGCTAAATCTGCTGGTCAGTAACTTTTCCAGGTCTGTTGTAGGCCTCAGCTTGAATGAGGAGCGCTGCAGAAGGTATGCACAGGGTTCCTTCTCAGTTTGTGCAGTTGTGCCTCTGCCTCCTCACGTCTTCCTAACTCCTTCATGTGTCTCCTCAAGCCCGTAATACTCGGGCGTTATTTCGGACGGTCTACCCCTGTTCTCTCGCCGGTCGGCACTGAAGGCCTGTTTGAAGTTAGGAGCATTGGGGGCATGGAGATTAGAGGTAAAACCTTCCCCTCGATAGACCGGAAAGGTTTGTGGTCCTGAGGAGAACGTTAATGCTCCTGTTCTGTTGAAGAAATTCTTGAGTCTCTGTTACCGTTACGTTGGCAGCCCTTGCCCGCTGCTGCCCCACTACTCTTGGCCTGTGTTTTTGACCAGCGGGTCCTAATGCCTATGTCCCTTTTGGGGAAAAATGTATTCTGATGTTGGTCACTGAACTTCCTTAGGGTCCATTCACACGTCTGTGAATGTGTCCAGATCTGTTCCGCAACATGGTGGAGCATATCCGGACCCAGTCATTCTCTATAGGGCTGGAATGGATGTGGACAGCACACAGTGTGCTGTCCGCATCTGCATTTCCAGAGCGCAGCCCCGATCTTCTGCTCCGCGGCTCCCGAAAAATATAGAACATGACTCTTGCCTGATTACTGGCTCTTTGCTGCCTGTCCTGACCTCCAACCTGTTTCTGGGACTGAGTTGGCCGGTCTCTTGATCCCTGTGGGTCAGCTGTCAGCCACATGGAGACAACTCCAGGAGGTCGCAGCCTGGTGTGTCCCCTGCACTGAAGACCGGTTCCCTATATAGGGGTTAAAGGGTACGTACCAAGGGACTGCCACTATGGCGCCTTTAGGTTTACCAGAAAAGACAAATCCATTGATTGGCACAGTGGTTCCATAAACGCACTCCATAACGTGTCCATGTCGCTGACGTGGCCCCGGGTCAGGTGCCATGTGGGACTGTTTCCCCTCAGTCTTTATTTTGTTTGTCTATAGCTGTAGGGTTTATTTATAGTTGTTTATTGTTTGTCTATAGCAAGGGGGCGGCACTAGATTACTATCATCAGAATAGAAGAAATACCTCTCTAGTAAAGCGGGATGCACCATGGACACAGCTCAGCCCCCTCCCTGCACAGTGACCTCCCGTACATGTCCACTACACACTCCTGTAGAATATAGTACATGATGGACACAGCTCAGCCCCCTCCCTGCACAGTGACCTCCCGTACATGTCCACTACATACTCCTGTAGAGTCAGTATATGATGGACACAGCTCCACCCCCTCCCTGCACAGTAACCTCCCGTACATGTCACACAGAACGTGTCCACTACACACGCCTGTAGAATATAGTACATGATGGACACAGCTCAGCCCCCTCCCTGCACAGTGACCTCCCGTACATGTCACACAGCATGTCCACTACACAGTCCTGTAGAAGTCAGTATATGATGGACACAGCTCAGCCCCCTCCCTGCACAGTGACCTCCCGTACATGTCACACAGCGTGTCCACTACACACTCCTGTAGAAGTCAGTATATGATGGACACAGCTCAGCCCCCTCCCTGCACAGTGACCTCCAGTACATGTCACAGAACATGTCCACTACACACTCCTGTGGAATATAGTACATGATGGATACAGCTCCGCCCCCCTCCCTGCACAGTGACCTCCTGTACATGTCACACAGCATGTCCACTACACAGTCCTGTAGAAGTCAGTACATGATGGACACAGCTCAGCCCCCTCCCTGCACAGTGACCTCCAGTACATGTCACACAGTGTGTCCACTACACACGCCTGTAGAAGTCAGTATATGATGGACACAGCTCAACTCCCTTCCTGCACAGTGACCTCCTGTACATGTCACACAGCGTGTCCACTACACACGCCTGTAGAGGTCAGTACATGATGGACACAGCTCCGCGCCCTCCCTGCACAGTGACCTCCCATACATGTCACACAGAACGTGTCCACTACACACGCCTGTAGAGGTCAGTACATGATGGACAGCTCAGCCCCCTCCCTGCACAGTGACCTCCCGTACATGCACACAGCGTGTCCACTACACACGCCTGTAGAATATAGTACATGATGGACACAGCTCAGCCCCCTCCCTGCACAGTGACCTCCCGTACATGTCACACAGCGTGTCCACTACACACTCCTATAGAAGTCAGTATATGATGGACACAGCTCAGCCCCCTCCCTGCACAGTGACCTCCCGTACATGCACACAGCGTGTCCACTTCACTCTCCTGTAGAAGTCAATACATGATGGACACAGCTCCGCCCCCTCCCTGCACAGTGACCTCCTGTACATGTCACACAGCATGTCCACTACACAGTCCTGTAGAAGTCAGTACATGATGGACACAGCTCAGCCCCCTCCCTGCACAGTGACCTCCAGTACATGTCACACAGCGTGTCCACTACACACTCCTGTAGAAGTCAGTACATGATGGACACAGCTCAGCCCCCTCCCTGCACAGTGACCTCTTGTACATGTCACAGAACATGTCCACTACACACTCCTGTAGAAGTCAGTACATGATGTACACGGCTCTGCCCCCTCTCTGCACAATGATCTCCCTTACATGTCACAGAACGTGTTCATTACACACTCCTGTAGAAGTCAATAGATGATGGAGACAGCTCCCTACCACCTCCCCCTCCCTGCACAGTGACCTCCTGTACAGGACACAGAGTATGTTTACTACACAGTCCTATAGATACATACATATGAGGTAATGTATCTGTCAAATGTCTGTGTGAATCTGGGCTTAAGGGGCATCTCTTGGGCCATCTGTGTGCCACAGACTACAAATCTATACCACCTGTGGGCTGGGGTAGATATTGTCTGCGAGTTAGGCCCCTTGCAGATGAGCGGGTGCGGATTATGTCCGGATGCGTTCTCTGAAAACTGCACGATTTCTTAAATAAAGTTATTCAGCTTTGTTTGTGATCGCGTTCGCGTTTTTTATTGCGCGGGTGCAATGCGATTTACTGTGTTTTTCACGCGCGAGATAAAAAACGGAATGTGTACAAACAACAACTCTTAGCAACCATCCGTGAAAATCGCTCTCCGAATCCGTTCTGGCCCCATTGAAAATGAATGGGTCCGCACCCATTCCGCAAAATTGCAGAACGGATCCGGACCCAAAGTGCGGATGTGTGAATGGAAAGTGACGCACAGCGTTGATGAACTCCTGAGACTTCTCCAGACGTTGGCTTCCAATGGTCTGTGAGGATGCTGTTAATAAGTGGTAAGATGGCCGCCCCCGTAATCATCAACAGATGTAGAAATGTGTCAGGATCTGGTTCTGCAGAAGATTCCTCCTCCTGGAGGTACCTCTGGTGGGTCTTCTTTCGGAGTGTCCACCCTCTTCCACGGCGGTGCCTGGCCTCTTCTGCCCCACCTTTTCCCCTTGTATGTCACATCCCCCCGTAGTTACCTCTGGTGGGTCTTCTTTCGGAGTGTCCACCCTCTTCCACGGCGGTGCCTGGCCTCTTCTGCCCCACCTTTCCCCCTTGTATGTCACATCCCCCCGTAGTTACCTCTGGTGGGTCTTCTTCGGAGTGTCCACCCTCTTCCACGGCGGTGCCTGGCCTCTTCTGCCCCACCTTTCCCCCTTGTATGTCACATCCCCCGTAGTTACCTCTGGTGGGTCTTCTTTCGGAGTGTCCACCCTCTTCCACGGCGGTGCCTGGCCTCTTCTGCCCCACCTTTCCCCCTTGTATGTCACATCCCCCCGTAGTTACCTCTGGTTGGGTCTTCTTTCGGAGTGTCCACCCTCTTCCACGGCGGTGCCTGGCCTCTTCTGCCCCACCTTTCCCCCTTGTATGTCACATCCCCCGTAGTTACCTCTGGTGGGTCTTCTTTCGAGTGTCCACCCTCTTCCACGGCGGTGCCTGGCCTCTTCTGCCCCACCTTTCCCCCTTGTATGTCACATCCCCCGTAGTTACCTCTGGTGGGTCTTCTTTCGGAGTGTCCACCCTCTTCCACGGCGGTGCCTGGCCTCTTCTGCCCCACCTTTTCCCCTTGTATGTCACATCCCCCCGTAGTTACCTCTGGTGGGTCTTCCTTCAGAGTGTCCACCCTCTTCCACGGCAGTGCCTGGCCTCTTCTGCCCCACCTTTTCCCCTTGTATGTCACATCCCCCCCGTAGTTACCTCTGGTGGGTCTTCTTTCGGAGTGTCCACCCTCTTCCACGGCGGTGCCTGGCCTCTTCTGCCCCACCTTTCCCCCTTGTATGTCACATCCCCCCGTACTTGCCTCTGGTGGGTCTTCTTTCGGAGTGTCCACCCTCTTCAAAGGCAGTGCCTGGCCTCTTCTGCCCCACCTTTCCCCCTTGTATGTCACATCCCCCCGTAGTTACCTCTGGCGGGTCTTCTTTCGGAGTGTCCACCCTCTTCCATGGCGGTGCCTGGCCTCTTCTGCCCCACCTTTTCCCCTTGAATGTCACCCCCCCCCGTAGTTACCTCTGGTGGGTCTTTTTTCGGAGTGTCCACCCTCTTCCACGGCGGTGCCTGGCCTCTTCTGCCCCACCTTTCCCCCTTGTATGTCACATCCCCCGTAGTTACCTCTGGTGGGTCTTCTTCGGAGTGTCCACCCTCTTCCACGGCGGTGCCTGGCCTCTTCTGCCCCACCTTTCCCCTTGTATGTCACATCCCCCGTAGTTACCTCTGGTGGGTCTTCTTCGGAGTGTCCACCCTCTTCCACGGCGGTGCCTGGCCTCTTCTGCCCCACCTTTCCCCTTGTATGTCACATCCCCCCGTAGTTACCTCTGGTGGGTCTTCTTTCGGAGTGTCCACCCTCTTCCATGGCGGTGCCAGGCGTCTTTTGCCCCACCTTTCCCCCTTGTATGTCACATCCCCCCGTAGTTACCTCTGGTTGGGTCTTCTTTCGGAGTGTCCACCCTCTTCCACGGCGGTGCCTGGCCTCTTCTGCCCCACCTTTCCCCTTGTATGTCACATCCCCCCGTAGTTACCTCTGGTTGGGTCTTCTTTCGGAGTGTCCACCCTCTTCCATGGCGGTGCCTGGCCTCTTCTGCCCCACCTTTCCCCCTTGTATGTCACATCCCCCGTAGTTACCTCTGGTGGGTCTTCTTTCGGAGTGTCCACCCTCTTCCATGGCGGTGCCTGGCCTCTTCTGCCCCACCTTTCCCCCTTGTATGTCACATCCCCCGTACTTACCTCTGGTGGGTCTTCTTTCGGAGAGTCCACCCTCTTCTGCCCCCATGTATATCACCCCTTCTGTAGGTTCTTCTGTCTCAGCTTCTCCTCCTTCTCACCCGTCTTTCCTTCCAGCAGGTTTTCTCGTGAAGCCTTCACCGTTCTAACATGGCGAGCCCCGTGGTGCGTCAGATTGACAAGCAGTTCCTCGTCTGCAGCATCTGTCTGGAGCGCTACCATGTCCCGAAGGTCCTGCCATGTCTGCACACCTTCTGTGAGAAGTAAGTGTCCACTGTGGCAGCGAGTGTAGTCAGGAGGCGGCACCACGCAGGGAAGATTAGGGTGATGTCCTCCCGTGTGGTCAGTATCTGCCAGTGTATACCATAAATGTTCAGGCTGGGATCATACATGGTGAGGAGAAGACTGTCCTCACTCCTGGGATTATCACACTGACTACACCCGGATCCTGGGATTATCATATCACAGCGTTACCCGGATCCTGGGATTATATCACAGCGTCACACTGACCACACCCGGATCCTGGGATTATATCACAGCGTCACACTGACCACACTCGGATCCTGGGATTATATCACAGCGTCACGCTGGCCACACCCGGATATTGGGATTATATGAGCGTCACACTGACCACACCCCGATTTTAGGATTATATCACAGCGTCACACTGACCACACCCCGATCCTGGGATTATCATATCACACTGACCACACCCGGATCCTGGGATTATATCACAGCTACACACTGACTACACCCGGATCCTGGGATTATCATATCACACTGACTACACCCGGGTCCTGGGATTATATCACAGCGTCACACTGACTACACCCATGTCCTGGGATTATATCACAGTGTCACACTGACCTCACCTAGATCCTGGGATTATCATGTCACACTGACCACACCCGAATCCTGTGGATTATATTACAGCGTCAAACTGACCACACCCCGATCCTGGGATTATGTCACACTGAACACAACAGGATCCAGGGATTATATCACAGCGTCACACTGACCACACCCGGTTCCTGGGATTATATCACAGCATCACACTGACCACACCCGGATCCTGGGATTATATCACAGCGTCACACTGACCACACCCGGATCCTGGGATTATATCACAGCGTCACACTGACCACACCCGAATCCTGGGATTATATCACAGCGTCACACTGACCACACCCGGATCCAGGGATTATATCACAGTGTCACACTGACCACACCCGGATCCTGGGATTATATCACAGCATTACACTGACCACACCCGGATCCTGGGATTATATCACAGCGTCACACTAAACACAACCGGATCCTGGGATTATATCACAGCCTCACACTGACCACACCCGCATCCTGGGATTATCAAATCGCAGCGTCACACTGACCACACACGGATCCTGAGATTATATCACAGCGTTACACTGACCACACCCGTATCCTGGGATTTTATCACAGCGTCACACTGACCACACCCCGATCCTGAGATTATATCACAGTGTCACACTGACCACACCCGAATACTGGGATTATATCACAGTGTCACACTGACCACACCCCGATCCTGGGATTATATCACAGTGTCACACTGACCACTCCTGGATCCAGGGATTATATCACAGCGTCACACTGACCACACCCCGATCCTGGGATTATATCACAGTGTCACACTGACCACACCCGGATCCTGGGTTTATATCACAGTGTCACACTGACCACACCCCGATCCTGGGATTATATCACAGCGTCACAATGACCACTCCTGGATCCAGGGATTATATCACAGCGTCACACTGACCACACCCGGATCCAGGGATTATATCACAGCGTCACACTGACCACACCCAGATCCAGGGATTATATCACAGCATCACACTGACCACTCCCGGATCCAGGGATTATATCACAGCGCCACACTGACCACTCCTGGATCCAGGGATTATATCACAGCGTCACACTGACCACACCCAGATCCAGGGATTATATCACAGCATCACACTGACCACTCCGGATCCAGGGATTATATCACAGCGTCACACTGACCACTCCCGGATCCAGGGATTATTATATCGCAGCGTCACACTGACCACACCCAGATCCTTGGATTATATCGCAGCGTCACACTGACCACACCCGGATCCTGGGATTATATCACAGCGTCACACTGGCCACATGCAGATCCTGGGATTATCCTATCGCAGCGTCACACTGACCACATCCAGATCCTGGGATTATCCATATCGCAGCGTCACACTGACTACATCCAGATCCTGGGATTATCATATCGCAGCGTCAAACTGACCACATCCAGATCCTGGGATTATCATATCACAGCGTCACACTGACCACATCCAGATCCTGGGATTATCATATCACAGCGTCACACTGACCACTCCTGGATCCAGGGATTATATCACAGCGTCACACTGACCACACCCAGATCCAGGGATTATATCACAGCATCACACTGACCACTCCCGGATCCAGGGATTATTATATCGCAGCGTCACACTGACCACACCCAGATCCTTGGATTATATCGCAGCGTCACGCTGACCACATCCAGATCCTGGGATTATCATATCGCAGCGTCACACTGAGCCTTCTCCAGGTGTGAACAGCAGCCACAAATCTGCCGGTCGAATCCACTAATCCCTTCAATCTCCTTGTCTGCTTTCAGGTGTCTGCAGAGCTACATTCCGCCGCAGAGCCTGACCCTGTCCTGCCCGGTGTGCCGGCAGACCTCCATCCTCCCAGAACGAGGGGTCTCTGCTCTACAGAACAACTTCTTCATCACCAACCTTATGGAAGTTCTGCAGAGGAGCCCGGAGAGTGGGCGACAGGAGCAAAGTGTCCTCCCCAGTGACGGCCACACGTCTGCAACCTCTCTGTCCTGCCCCAATCACCAGGGCAAGGTGAGCGGTCACCCCCTAATCCTGCCCCAATCACCAGGGCAAGGTGAGCGGTCGCCCCCTAATCCTGCCCCAATCACCAGGACAAGGTGAGTGGTCACCCCCTAATCCTGCCCCAATCACCAGGACAAGGTGAGCGGTCACCCCCTAATCCTTCCCCAATCACCAGGACAAGGTGAGCGGTCACCCCCTAATCCTGCCCCAATCACCAGGGCAAGGTGAGCGGTCACCCCCTAATCCTGCCCCAATCACCAGGACAGGGTGAGCGGTCACCCCCTAATCCTGCCCCAATCACCAGGACAAGGTGAGTGGTCACCCCCTAATCCTGCCCCAATCACCAGGACAAGGTGAGCGGTCACCCCCTAATCCTGCCCCAATCACCAGGACAGGGTGAGCGGTCACCCCCTAATCCTGCCCCAATCACCAGGACAAGGTGAGCGGTCACCCCCTAATCCTTCCCCAATCACCAGGACAAGGTGAGCGGTCACCCCCTAATCCTGCCCCAATCACCAGGGCAAGGTGAGCGGTCACCCCCTAATCCTGCCCCAATCACCAGGGCAAGGTGAGCGGTCACCCTCTAATCCTGCCCCAATCACCAGGGCAAGGTGAGCGGTCACCCCCTAATCCTGCCCCAATCACCAGGACAAGGTGAGCGGTCACCCCCTAATCCTGCCCCAATCACCAGGACAAGGTGAGCGGTCACCCCCTAATAGTGCCCCAATCACCAGGACAAGATGAGCGGTCACCCCCTAATCCTGCCCCAATCACCAGGACAAGGTGAGCGGTCACCCCCTAATCCCGCCCCAATTACCAGGACAGGGTGAGTGGTCACCCCCTAATCCTGCCCCAATCACCTGGACATGGTGAGCGGTCACCCCCTAATCCTGCCCCAATCACCAGGGCAAGGTGAGCAGTCACCCCCTAATCCCGCCCCAATTACCAGGACAGGGTGAGCGGTCACCCCCTAATCCTGCCCCAATCACCAGGACAAGGTGAGCGGTCAACCCCTAATCCTGCCCCAATCACCAGGGCAAGGTGAG
Source organism: Bufotes viridis (assembly GCA_033119425.1). Classification (NCBI taxonomy): domain Eukaryota; kingdom Metazoa; phylum Chordata; class Amphibia; order Anura; family Bufonidae; genus Bufotes; species Bufotes viridis. Next base: position 510,286,126 of record CM065591.1, read on the forward strand.
CGGTCACCCCCTAATCCTGCCCCAATCACCAGGACATGGTGAGCGGTCACCCCCTAATCCTGCCCCAATCACCAGGACAAGGTGAGCGGTCACCCCCTAATCCTGCCCCAATCACCAGGACAAGGTGAGCGGTCACCCCCTAATCCTTCCCCAATCACCAGGACAAGGTGAGCGGTCACCCCCTAATCCTGCCCCAATCACCAGGACATGGTGAGCGGTCACCCCCTAATCCTGCCCCAATCACCAGGACAAGGTGAGCGGTCAACCCCTAATCCTGCCCCAATCACCAGGACAAGGTGAGCGGTCACCCCCATATCCTGCCCCAATCACCAGGACATGGTGAGCGGTCACCCCCTATTGCTGCCCCCATCACTAGGACAAGGTGAGCAGTCACCCCCTAATCCTGCCCTAATCACCAGGACAAGGTGAGTGGTCACCCCCTAATCCTGCCCCAATCACCAGGACAAGGTGAGCGATCACCCCCTAATCCTGCCCCAATCACCAGGACAAGGTGAGCGATCACCCCCTAATCCTTCCCCAATCACCAGGACAAGGTGAGCGGTCACCCCCTAATCCTGCCCCAATCACCAGGACAAGGTGAGCGGTCACCCCCTAATCCTGCCCCAATCACCAGGACAAGGTGAGCGGTCACCCCCTAATCCTGCCCCAATCACCAGGACAAGGTGAGCGATGTAACCAAGTTTAAGGTGGTGACTGCTCACCTTAGTCTGTCACTTGCCCCAGTCACTAAAGTAAGGTGGCTAGCAGGTCCCCCCTATATTTTTGCTCCCCATAACCTTCTCCTTCCCCTTAGACGATGGAATACTATTGCGGACCATGTGAGACGGCCATGTGTGTGGAGTGCACAGAGGGGGAACACCGGGAACATTGCACCGTCCCACTGAAAGATGTCCTGGATCAACACAAATCGTCACTGCGCAGCCAGCTAGACAGCATACGGAGCAGGTACCACTCACTACTACTCTCATCATGGCCACTGGGAAATGTAGAAAAAGTATTGTTGGCCACCACAGGGGGGTGGACCAGGGCAGGGTGCTGTTCCCACCAAGGGGTTCTAACAGGATGTCTGCCTTTTGTTACCCAAGAATCCCCCAGTTGACTTCGGCCATTGACCTGGTGAGTGAAATCAGTCGTCAGCTCAGCGAAAGGAAGAACGCCGCCGTGAATGAGATCTGCTCCACCTTTGAGGAGCTGGAACGGGCTCTGCAGCAAAGGAAGAACTTGCTGCTTCAGGATCTGGAGAGCATCTCTGTTGGCAAGCAGAAGGTGGGTGTCTGGGGTGCGGCATGTAAGTTGTGTTGTAGAGATAGGTACACCTCGCAGTGTAGTAGCGCATGCACAGTCAGCGTCTGTAATTCTCTGGCAGCAGCAGAGCGTCCTCACTTATTCCACTACTCGGAACAGCGGCGCAGGCACGAGATTGACAAGCCCTGGAGAAATGTCTCCCTGGGAATCCATGCGGGAGGCTGAATGGTTTGCTCATCGCTGCTGTGTTGTCTTCTTCAGGTCCTGCAGACTCAGCTCTCCTCCCTCAGACAAGGTCTGGATAACATGGAGAGCAGTGTGCGTTTCACCGAGCAGGCTCTTGGTCATGGCTCAGAGACAGAAGTCCTCCTGGTGAGAAAGCAGATGAGCGAGCAGCTGAACGAGTTGGCCTCCCGAGATTTTCCCCTCCATCCACAGCAGAACCCGCAGTTAGAATTCCGAGTGGAGACAGATGGCCTACGCCGATCTCTTCAAAACCTGGGAGCGCTTCTCACCACTAGTGCGGTGGCCTATGCCTCAGTGGCTACAGGAGAGGGTCTGCGCCAGGCGCTGGTGGGACACCAAACCTCTGTCACCGTTACAACAAAAGACAAGGATGGAGAATTGGTCCGAAGTGGTAATGCCATCTTACAGGCCCAACTGACGGGTCCAGATGGAGGGGCCCACGATGGAGAGGTGACTGACAATAAGAACGGGACTTATGAGGTGCTCTACACTCCTCGCCATGAAGGGGAGCACCAGCTCTCTCTGCGGCTCTACGGCCAGCCTCTACGTGGAAGCCCCTATCGGGTGAGAGCAATAAAGCCGGGAGATGTGCCAGCCTCACCAGAAGACGTGAAACGCAGAGTAAAGTCTCCCAGTGGCGGACATATCCGACAGAAGGCAGTGAGGAGGCCGTCCAGTATGTACAGCACCAACAAGAAGAAGGAGAACCCTATAGAGGATGAGATGATCCTCCGAGTAGGTAGGGGCCATTGTGTACATTGGCGGATGATGGGAGTGATACGCTATTCATGGTGTGAGAAGTTGGTAGTGCGTCATCACATGGAGTTTGTGTTTTCCAGGATTTCTCCGCTTTCCTCCCACATTATAATATCCTGACCTGAAAGTGTAACTACCAAAAATGAAATTCCTACCATCTGTGATGCTGGAGGGCTGACATTCATGAGGCTTTACTTCTCAGTTATATTACCTTTCTGGTGTCTGTATTCAGCCCTGAGCCTCCCTATTTCTCTGGGCCTCTATTTCAGCATCTTCCTAAGACGGCCTCCGCTGCACTTCCTGTGGTGATGTCCGTCATGTCCTTGAGGCCGTCCTGTATTTCCCTCACTTCCCATAACTCCTTACTCTCCTCACATCAACTAGCAGGACCGATCAGAACGCAGACAACCTCCCCAATACCTGGGTGCAGCGTCTATCCTCTCATATACGTATAACCAGAGACAGACCAGACCAATCAGAATGCAAATAACTCCACCAATACCTCGGTGCAGCGTCTATCCTCTCATATACATATAACCAGAGACAGACAAGACCAATGAGAATGCAGATAACTCCACCACTACCCCAGAGCAGTGTGTATCCTCTCATATACAGCTAACCAGAGACAGACAAGACCAATCAGAACGCAGATAACCTCCCCGACTACCCCAGACCAGTGTGTATCCTCTCATATACATATAACCAGAGACAGACAAGACCAATCAGAATGCAGATAACCTCCCCCATTACCCTAGAGCAGTGTGTATCCTCTCATATACATATAACCAGAGACAAGACCAATCAGAACGCAGATAACCTCCCCAATACCTCGGTGCAGCGTCTATCCTCTCATATACAGCTAACCAAAGACAGACAAGACCAATCAGAATGCAGACAACCTCCCCCATTACCCCAGAGCGGGGTGTATCCTCTCATATACAGCTAACCACAGACAGACAAGACCAATCAGAATGCAGATAACCTCCCCCATTACCCCAGAGCAGTGTGTATCCTCTCATATACAGCTAACCACAGACAGACAAGACCAATCAGAGTGCAGATAACCTCCCCCACTACCCCAGAGCAGTGTGTATCCTCTCACATACAGCTAACCACAGACAAGACCAATCAGAATGCAGATAACCTCCCCCACTACCCCAGAGCAGTGTGTATCCTCTCACATACAGCTAACCACAGACAAGACCAATCAGAATGCAGATAACCTCCCCCACTACCCCAGAGCAGTGTGTATCCTCTCACATACAGCTAACCACAGACAGACAAGACCAATCAGAATGCAGATAACCTCCCCCACTACCCAAGAGCGGTGTGTATCCTCTCACATACAGCTAACCACAGACAGACAAGACCAATCAGAATGCAGTTAACTTCCCCCACTACCCCAGAGGAGTGTGTATCCTCTCATATACAGCTAACCAGAGACAGACAAGACCAATCAGAATGCAGACAACCTCCCCGACTACCCCAGAGCAGTGTTTATCCTCTCATATACAGCTAACCACAGACAGACAAGACCAATCAGAATGCAGATAACCTCCCCCACTACCCCAGAGCGGTGTGTATCCTCTCACATACAGCTAACCACAGACAAGACCAATCAGAATGCAGATAACCTCCCCACTACCCCAGAGCAGTGTGTATCCTCTCACATACAGCTAACCACAGACAGACAAGACCAATCAGAACGCAGACAACCTCCCCACTACCCCAGAGCAGTGTATATCCTCTCACATACAGGTAACCAGAGACAGACAAGACCAATCAGAACGCAGACAACCTCCCCACTACCCCGAAGCAGCGTCTATCCTCTCACATTCCACTAACCAGAGACAGACAAGACGAATCAGAATGCAGATAACCTCCCCCACTACCCCAGAGCAGTGTATATCCTCTCACCTACAGCTAACCACAGACAGACAAGACCAATCAGAATGCAGATAACCTCCCCACTACCCCAGAGCAGTGTGTATCCTCTCACATACAGCTAACCAGAGACAGACAAGACCAATCAGAATGCAGATAACCTCCCCGACTACCCCAGAGCAGTGTATATCCTCTCACATACAGCTAACCACAGACAGACAAGACCAATCAGAACGCAGACAACCTCCCCACTACCCCAGAGCAGTGTGTATCCTCTCACATACAGGTAACCAGAGACAGACAAGACCAATCAGAATGCAGATAACCTCCCCACTACCCCAGAGCAGTGTATATCCTCTCATATACAGCTAACCACAGACAGACAAGACCAATCAGAATGCAGATAACCTCCCCGACTACCCCAGAGCAGTGTATATCCTCTCATATACAGTAAGGATTTGTTTTAGTCTCTTAATAGTCACATTGAGGGTCCATTCACAAGTCTGTAAATGTGTCCGCACCCGTTCGCAATTATGCGGAATGGGTGCGGACCCATTCATTCTCTATGGGGCAGGAATAGTGCAGACAGCACACAGTGTGCTGTCCGCATCTGTATTTGTGGAGCATGTCCGCGGATCTAGAAAAAAATAGAACATGTCCTATTTTTGTCCGCAATTGCGAACAAGAATAGGCAGTTCTATGGGGGTGCTGGCCGGGTGTATTGCGGATCCACAATTTGCGGATCCGCAATACACTATGGACGTGTGAATGGACCTTGAAAGGTTATTTAGGAACCTTTTTGGGGTAAATCTCGTGTATTAAATAACATTTATTATTTATATGTTATATATTTTTAGGGGGAAAGATAAAAAACAGCAGTTTTTATATTTTGTGGAATTTATTTACGGCGTTCACTGTGTGTTAAAAATAGCGTCATTTTATTATGTGGTGACTAAAGTGATGATAATGTCACATTTCTTTATATTTTTTTTACTATCTTTCTCTCCTCCTGTCAGCTCTGCAGCTGCACCCTCATTCTCCTCCACACTGACAGGGAGGGTGTGTGTGTGTGTGGGGGGGGGGGGGGGTTTGTGCTACTTTAGCTGCTCATATCTCTGGTTTGGTACCAGCTAGAAGCTTTCAGACAATATGAGAATGCCATCAATATGTTCAGTACAGGGGAAGATATCACTGATAGAAATCGGGATGCAGTGAATGAAGCTGAAAGTGAAAGTAAAAGCAGGTTTTACCTGTGATTATTCCCGACACGATTTCTAACAGTGATTTCTCTTCTGTTGCTTGGACTTTAGCTGTCATGCTGGTCTTGCATGTTTCGAGCTACTACCATTCAGGAGAAAGCAGCATCTAAAGTAGCCCTCCCCCTTCACTTTCTGCAAGAGCCCAGGCACTCAGGGCTGTGCTCCTCCTCCCAGTGCTCTCCCCGCCACTCAGGGCTGTGCTCCTCCTCCCAGCGCTCTCTCCCCCACTCAGGGCTGTGCTCCTCCTCCCAGCGCTCTCTCCCCCACTCAGGGCTGTGCTCCTCCTCCCAGTGCTCTCCCCGCTACTCAGGGCTGTGCTCCTCCTCCCAGCGCTCTCCCCGCCACTCAGGGCTGTGCTCCTCCTCCCAGCGCTCTCCCCGCCACTCAGGGCTGTGCTCCTCCTCCCAGCGCTCTCCCCGCCACTCAGGGCTGTGCTCCTCCTCCCAGCGCTCTCCCCGGCACTCAGGGCTGTGCTCCTCTTCCCAGCGCTCTCCCCGGCACTCAGGGCTGTGCTCCTCCTCCCAGCGCTCTCCCCGGCACTCAGGGCTGGGCTCCTCTTCCCAGCGCTCTCCCCACCACTCAAGGCTGTGCTCCTCCTCCCAGTGCTCTCCCCGCCACTCAGGGCTGTGCTCCTCCTCCCAGCGCTCTCCCCGACACTCAGGGCTGTGCTCCTCCTCCCAGTGCTCTCCCGGCACTCAGGGCTGTGCTCCTCCTCCCAGTGCTCTCCCGCCACTCAGGGCTGTGCTCCTCCTCCCAGTGCTCTCCCGCGCACTCAGGGCTGTGCTCCTCCTCCCAGCGCTCTCCCCGCCACTCAGGGCTGTGCTCCTCCTCCCAGTGCTGTCCCCACCACTCAGGGCTCTGCTCCTCCTCCCAGCGCTCTCCCCGCCACTCAGGGCTGTGCTCCTCCTCCCAGCGCTCTCCCCGACACTCAGGGCTGTGCTCCTCCTCCCAGTACTCTCCCAGCACTCAGGGCTGAGCTCCTCCTCCCAGTACTCTCCCAGCACTCAGGGCTGTGCTCCTCCTCCCAGTGTTCTCCCCAGCACTCAGGGCTGTGCTCCTCCTCCCAGCGCTCTCCCCGCCACTCAGGGCTGTGCTCCTCCTCCCAGTGCTCTCCCCGCTACTCAGGGCTGTGCTCCTCCTCCCAGTGCTCTCCCCGCCACTCAGGGCTGTGCTCCTCCTCCCAGTGCTCTCCCCGCCACTCAGGGCTGTGCTCCTCCTCCCAGCGCTCTCCCCGCCACTCAGGGCTGTGCTCCTCCTCCCGGCGCTCTCCCCAGCACTCAGGGCTGTGCTCCTCCTCCCAGCGCTCTCTCCAGCACTCAGGGCTGTGCTTCTCCTCCCAGCACTCATGGCTGTGCTCCTCCTCCCAGTGTTCTCCCCAGCACTCAGGGCTTTGCTCCTCCTCCCAGTGTTCTCCCCAGCACTCAGGGCTGTGCTCCTCCTCCCAGTGCTCTCCCCGCTACTCAGGGCTGTGCTCCTCCTCCCAGTGCTCTCCCCACTACTCAGGGCTGTGCTCCTCCTCCCAGTGCTCTCCCCGCCACTCAAGGCTGTACTCCTCTTCCCAGTGCTGTCCCCAACACTCAGGGCTCTGCTCCTCCTCCCAGCGCTCTCCCCGCCACTCAGGGCTGTGCTCCTCTTCCCAGCGCTCTCCCCGACACTCAGGGCTGTGCTCCTCCTCCCAGTACTCTCCCAGCACTCAGGGCTGAGCTCCTCCTCCCAGTACTCTCCCAGCACTCAGGGCTGTGCTCCTCCTCCCAGCGCTCTCCCCGACACTCAGGGCTGTGCTCCTCCTCCCAGTGCTCTCCCCAGACACTCAGGGCTGTGCTCCTCCTCCCAGTGCTCTCCCCAGACACTCAGGGCTGTGCTCCTCCTCCCAGTGCTCTCCCCGCCACTCAGGGCTGTGCTCCTCCTCCCAGTGCTCTCCCCAGACACTCAGGGCTGTGCTCCTCCTCCCAGTACTCTCCCTGCCACTCAGGGCTGTGCTCCTCCTCCCAGTGCTCTCCCCGCCACTCAGGGCTGTGCTCCTCCTCCCAGCGCTCTCCCCGCCACTCAGGGCTGTGCTCCTCCTCTCGGCGCTCTCCCCAGCACTCAGGGCTGTGCTCCTCCTCCCAGCGCTCTCTCCAGCACTCAGGGCTGTGCTCCTCCTCCCAGCACTCATGGCTGTGCTCCTCCTCTGTGTTCTCCCCAGCACTCAGGGCTTTGCTCCTCCTCCCAGTGTTCTCCCCAGCACTCAGGGCTGTGCTCCTCCTCCCAGCGCTCTCCCCGCTACTCAGGGCTGTGCTCCTCCTCCCAGTGCTCTCCCCGCTACTCAGGGCTGTGCTCCTCCTCCCAGCGCTCTCCCCGCCACTCAAGGCTGTACTCCTTCTCCCAGTGCTGTCCCCAACACTCAGGGCTCTGCTCCTCCTCCCAGCGCTCTCCCCGCCACTCAGGGCTGTGCTCCTCCTCCCAGCGCTCTCCCCGCCACTCAGGGCTGTGCTCCTCCTCCCAGTACTCTCCCAGCACTCAGGGCTGAGCTCCTCCTCCCAGCACTCTCCCAGTACTCAGGGCTGTGCTCCTCCTCCCAGCGCTCTCCCCGACACTCAGGGCTGTGCTCCTCCTCCCAGTGCTCTCCCCAGACACTCAGGGCTGTGCTCCTCCTCCCAGCGCTCTCCCCAGCACTCAGGGCTGAACTCCTCCTCGCAGTGCTCTCCCCAGACACTAAGGGCTGTGCTCCTCCTCCCAGCGCTCTCCCCGACACTCAGGGCTGTGCTCCTCCTCCCAGTGCTCTCCCCAGACACTCAGGGCTGTGCTCCTCCTCCCAGTGTTCTCCCCAACACTCAGTGCTGTGCTCCTCCTCCCAGTGTTCTCCCCAGCACTCAGGGCTCTGCTCCTCCTCCCAGCGCTCTCCCCGCCACTTAGGGCTGTGCTCCTCCTCCCAGTGCTCTCACCTGCACTCAGGGCTGTGCTCCTCCTGCCAGTGCTCTCACCAGACACTCAGGGCTGTGCTCCTCCTCCCAGTCCTCTCCCAGACACTCGGGGCTGTGCTCCTCCTCCTCCCAGCGCTCTCCCTGCCACTCAGGGCTGTGCTCCTCCTCCCAGAGCTCTCCCCGACACTCAGGGCTGTGCTCCTCCTCCCAGTACTCTCCCAGCACTCAGGGCTGAGCTCCTCCTCCCAGTACTCTCCCAGCACTCAGGGCTGTGCTCCTCCTCCTCCTCCTCCCAGCGCTCTCCCCAGACACTCAGTGCTGTGCTCCTCCTCCCAGTGCTCTCCCCGGCACTCAGGGCTGTGCTCCTCCTCCCAGTACTCTCCCCAGAGACTCAGGGCTGTGCTCCTCCTCCCAGTGCTCTCCCCCGCACTCAGGGCTGTGCTCCTCCTCCCAGTGCTCTCCCCGAGCACTCAGGGCTGTGCCCTCCTCCCAGTGCTCTCCCAGCACTCAGGGCTGTGCTCCTCCTCCCAGTGCTCTCCCAGCACTCAGGGCTGTGCCCTCCTCCCAGTGCTCTCCTCGGCACTCAGGGCTGTGCTCCTCCTCCCAGCACTCAGGGCTGTGCCCTCCTCCCAGTGCTCTCCCAGCACTCAGGGCTGTGCTCCTCCTCCCAGTGCTCTCCCCAGCACTCAGGGCTGTGCTCCTCCTCCCAGTGCTCTCCCCGCCACTCAGGGCTGTGCTCCTCCTCCCAGTGCTCTCCCCGGCACTCAGGGCTGTGCTCCTCCTCCCAGTGCTCTCCCCAGCACTCAGGGCTGTGCTCCTCCTCCCAGTGCTCTCCCGGCACTCAGGGCTGTGCTCCTCCTCCCAGTGCTCTCCCCGGCACTCAGGGCTGTGCTCCTCCTCCCAGTGCTCTCCCAGCACTCAGGGCTGTGCTCCTCCTCCCAGTGCTCTCCCCGCACTCAGGGCTGTGCCCTCCTCCCAGTGCTCTCCCAGCACTCAGGGCTGTGCCCTCCTCCCAGTGCTCTCCCAGCACTCAGGGCTGTGCTCCTCCTCCCAGTGCTCTCCCAGCACTCAGGGCTGTGCTCCTCCTCCCAGTGCTCTCCCCAGCACTCAGGGCTGTGCTCCTCCTCCCAGTGCTCTCCCAGACACTCAGGGCTGTGCTCCTCCTCCCAGTGCTCTCCCTGCACTCAGGGCTGTGCTCCTCCTCCCAGTGCTCTCCCCAGCACTCAGGGCTGTGCTCCTCCTCCCAGTGCTCTCCCAGCACTCAGGGCTGTGCTCCTCCTCCCAGTGCTCTCCCGGCACTCAGGGCTGTGCTCCTCCTCCCAGTGCTCTCCCAGCACTCAGGGCTGTGCTCCTCCTCCCAGTGCTCTCCCCGGCACTCAGGGCTGTGCCCTCCTCCCAGTGCTCTCCCCAGCACTCAGGGCTGTGCTCCTCCTCCCAGTGCTCTCCCTGCACTCAGGGCTGTGCTCCTCCTCCCAGTGCTCTCCCCGGCACTCAGGGCTGTGCTCCTCCTCCCAGTGCTCTCCCAGCACTCAGGGCTGTGCTCCTCCTCCCAGTGCTCTCCCAGCACTCAGGGCTGTGCTCCTCCTCCCAGTGCTCTCCCAGCACTCAGGGCTGTGCTCCTCCTCCCAGTGCTCTCCCAGCACTCAGGCTGTGCCTCCTCCCAGTGCTCTTCCCAGCACTCAGGGCTGTGCTCCTCCTCCCAGTGCTCTTCCCAGCACTCAGGGCTGTGCTCCTCCTCCCAGTGCTCTCCCAGCACTCAGGGCTGTGCTCCTCCTCCCAGTGCTCTCCCCGGCACTCAGGGCTGTGCTCCTCCTCCCAGTGCTCTCCCCAGCACTCAGGGCTGTGCCCTCCTCCCAGTGCTCTCCCCAGCACTCAGGGCTGTGCCTCCTCCCAGTGCTCTCCCGGCACTCAGGGCTGTGCTCCTCCTCCCAGTGCTCTTCCCAGCACTCAGGGCTGTGCTCCTCCTCCCAGTGCTCTCCCCAGCACTCAGGGCTGTGCTCCTCCTCCCAGTGCTCTCCCCAGCACTCAGGGCTGTGCTCCTCCTCCCAGTGCTCTTCCCAGCACTCAGGGCTGTGCTCCTCCTCCCAGTGCTCTCCCCGGCACTCAGGGCTGTGCTCCTCCTCCCAGTGCTCTTCCCCAGCACTCAGGGCTGTGCCCTCCTCCCAGTGCTCTCCCAGGCACTCAGGGCTGTGCTCCTCCTCCCAGTGCTCTCCCCAGCACTCAGGGCTGTGCTCCTCCTCCCAGTGCTCTCCCCAGCACTCAGGGCTGTGCCCTCCTCCCAGTGCTCTTCCCAGCACTCAGGGCTGTGCCCTCCTCCCAGTGCTCTCCCCAGCACTCAGGCTGTGCCCTCCTCCCAGTGCCTTCCCCAGCACTCAGGGCTGTGCTCCTCCTCCCAGTGCTCTCCCAGCACTCAGGGCTGTGCTCCTCCTCCCAGTGCTCTCCCCAGCACTCAGGCTGTGCCTCCTCCCAGTGCTCTCCCCGGCACTCAGGGCTGTGCCCTCCTCCCAGTGCTCTCCCCGGCACTCAGGGCTGTGCCTCCTCCCAGTGCTCTTCCCGGCACTCAGGGCTGTGCTCCTCCTCCCAGTGCTCTCCCAGCACTCAGGGCTGTGCCCTCCTCCCAGTGCTCTCCCCAGCACTCAGGGCTGTGCTCCTCCCAGTGCTCTCCCAGCACTCAGGGCTGTGCTCCTCCTCCCAGTGCTCTCCCAGCACTCAGGCTGCTCCTCCTCCCAGTGCTCTTCCCAGCACTCAGGGCTGTGCTCCTCCTCCCAGTGCTCTCCCCAGCACTCAGGGCTGTGCTCCTCCTCCCAGTGCTCTCCCTGCCACTCAGGGCTGTGCTCCTCCTCCCAGTGCTCTCCCCGCCACTCAGGGCTGTGCCTCCTCCTCCTCCTCCCAGCGCTCTCCCCAGACACTCAGGGCTGTGCTCCTCCTCCCAGTGCTCTCCCGGCACTCAGGGCTGTGCTCCTCCTCCCAGTGCTCTCCTCGGCACTCAGGGCTGTGCTCCTCCTCCCAGTGCTCTCCCCAGCACTCAGGGCTGTGCCTCCTCCCAGTGCTCTCCCAGCACTCAGGGCTGTGCTCCTCCTCCCAGTGCTCTCCCGGCACTCAGGGCTGTGCTCCTCCTCCCAGTGCTCTCCCCAGCACTCAGGGCTGTGCTCCTCCCGTGCCTTCCCAGCACTCAGGGCTGTGCTCCTCCTCCCAGTGCTCTCCCCAGCACTCAGGGCTGTGCCCTCCTCCTAGTGCTCTCCCCAGACACTCAGGGCTGTGCTCCTCCTCCCAGTGCTCCTCCCTGGCACTCAGGGCTGTGCTCCCCTCCCAGTGCTCTTCTCCCAGCCACTCGAGGGCTGTGCTCCTCCTCCCGTGCCTCCTCCCAGCGCTCTCCCAGACACCTCAGGTGCTGCTCCTCCTCCCAGCGCTCTCCCCGGCACTCAGGGCTGTGCTCCTCCTCCCAGCGCTCTCCCCGGCACTCAGGGCTGGGCTCCTCTTCCCAGCGCTCTCCCCACCACTCAAGGCTGTGCTCCTCCTCCCAGCGCTCTCCCCAGCACTCAGGGCTGTACTCCTCCTCCCAGTGCTCTCCCCGCCACTCAGGGCTGTGCTCCTCCTCCCAGCGCTCTCCCCGACACTCAGGGCTGTGCTCCTCCTCCCAGCGCTCTCCCCAGCACTCAGGGCTGTGCTCCTCCTCCCAGCGCTCTCCCCAGCACTCAGGGCTGTGCTCCTTCTCCCAGCGCTCTCCCCGGCACTCAGGGCTGGGCTCCTCTTCCCAGCGCTCTCCCCACCACTCAAGGCTGTGCTCCTCCTCCCAGCGCTCTCCCCAGCACTCAGGGCTGTACTCCTCCTCCCAGTGCTCTCCCCGCCACTCAGGGCTGTGCTCCTCCTCCCAGTGCTCTCCCCAGACACTCAGGGCTGTGCTCCTCCTCCCAGCGCTCTCCCCGACACTCAGGGCTGTGCTCCTCCTCCCAGTGCTCTCCCCAGACACTCAGGGCTGTGCTCCTCCTCCCAGTGCCCCTTAGTGTGCGTCTGATGAAAGGGAATTTAGATTGTGGGCCTTTGTGGGAAAGGGATGTGTGTGAGTGACTGCCATCTCTGTACAGTGCTGCAGAACATGTTAGCGCTATATATGTGAGATGTCACATGAATTAAATCTAACGTGTCTCATGACGGATGTTTCTTTTAGGGTCCCGTGGTCGAGACAAAGGTGAATTCTCCAACTTACAAGGCATTTCAGCTTCCAGTAACAACCGCATTGTGGTGGCGGACAGTAACAACCAGTGTATACAGGTAGCGGGTCCTCTCCTCTGATGTCACAGCCTCTCCTCCACCTCCTGCTCCTCATCCAGTCCTTCTTCTTCTCACTGCAGGTCTTCTCCAATGAGGGTCAGTTTAAGCTACGCTTCGGTATACGAGGCCGATCACCGGGGCAGCTGCAGCGTCCTACAGGCGTGGCAGTGGATTTGAACGGTGACATCATTGTGGCAGATTATGACAATCGCTGGGTCAGCATCTTCTCTCCTGAGGGGAAGTTCAAGGTGAATTGTGATCCTAGATCCCTGTAACACGTATAGTAAAGGTCCAAACCATCTTGCCTGTTTATTGTCTTCACAGTGCTCTGTGTGATCTGTGCATGTAATCATGTGTCTCTCACATGTAGTCTCTGTGACACACTGCCTCTGGTCGACTCTTCCTCTCTGCTTGGTTCCATGTGTTGGTTCTGGTTTCTTCTTCTCTTCCTGGTTCCATGTGTTGGTTGTGGTTGCTTTTTCCTCTCTGCTTGGTGTCGTGTGTCGGTTCTGGTTGCCTCTTTCTCTCTGCTTGTTATCATGTGTCGCTTCTTCATGTCGGTTCTGGTTTCCTCTTCCTTTCTTCTTGGTTCCATGTGTCGGTTCTGGTTGCCTCTTCCACTCTCCTTGGTTTCATGTGTTGGTTCTAGTTGCCTCTTCCTCTCTTCTTGGTTCCATGTGTTGGTTCTGGTTGCCTCTTCCTCTCTGGTGTCAAGTGTTGGTTCTGGTTGCCTCTTCCTCTCTTCTTGGTTCCATGTGTTGGTTCTGGTTTCCTCTTCCTTTCTTCTTGGTTCCATGTGTCGGTTCTGGTTGCCTCTTCCACTCTCCTTGGTTTCATGTGTTGGTTCTAGTTGCCTCTTCCTCTCTTCTTGGTTCCATGTGTTGGTTCTGGTTGCCTCTTCCTCTCTGGTGTCAAGTGTTGGTTCTGGTTGCCTCTTCCTCTCTTCTTGGTTCCATGTGTTGGTTCTGGTTTCCTCTTCCTCTCTTCTTGGTTCTATGTGTAAGTTCTGGTTGCCTCTTCCTCTCTGGTGTCATGTGTCGGTTGCGGTTGCCTCTTTCTTTCTTCTTGGTTTCATGTGTTGGTTTTGGTTTCCTCTTCCTCTCTTCATGATTTCATGTGTTGGTTCTGGTTTCCTCTTCCACTCTGCTTGGTTTCATGTGTTGGTTCTGGTTGCCTCTTTCTCTCTTCTTGGTTTCATGTGTTGGTTCTGGTTTCCTCTTCCTCTCTTCTTGGTTCCATGTGTTGGTTCTGGTTGCCTCTTCCTCTCTTCTTGGTTCCATGTGTTGGTCCTGGTTGCCTCTTCCTCTCTTCTTGGTTCCATGTGTTGGTTCTGGTTGCCTCTTCCTCTCTTCTTGGTTCCATGTGTTGGTTCTGGTTGCCTCTTCCTCTCTGCTTTGTGTCATGTGTTGGTTCTGGTTGCCTCTTCCTCTCTTCTTGGTTCCATGTGTTGGTTCTGGTTGCCTCTTCCTCTCTTCTTGGTTCCATGTGTTGGTTCTGGTTGCCTCTTCCTCTCTTCTTGGTTCCATGTGTTGGTTCTGGTTGCCTCTTCCTCTCTGCTTGGTTCCATGTGTTGGTTCTGGTTGCCTCTTCCTCTCTTCTTGGTTCCATGTGTTGGTTCTGGTTGCCTCTTCCTCTCTGCTTTGTGTCATGTGTTGGTTCTGGTTGCCTCTTCCCCTCTGCTTTGTGTCATGTGTTGGTTCTGGTTGATTCTTCCTCTCAGCTTGGTGTCTGTGTCAGTGGCGGCCATCTTTCTCTCTTCTTGGTGTCATGGCGATGTGGACGGTCTTCTTCTCGGCTTGGTGTCAGTGCAGCCGTCTCTCATTGTCACTTTCTTCCCTATGTCTTTAGAACAAGGTGGGTGTCGGGCGTCTTATGGGTCCTAAGGGAGTGGCGGTGGACCGAAATGGACATCTGATTGTTGTGGACAACAAGTCCTGCTGCATCTTCATCTTTCAGTCCAATGGGAAGCTGGTGGGGAGATTTGGAGGCCGCAATCCAGGAGATAAGCAGCAGACCGGGAGTCTCGATGGTAATTATGGCTCTGATTGGTGGAGACTTCTCAGTAGGAGGCGCTTGTGTACTAATGGGCGGAGCCTAAAGTGGGAGCTGAGTGGTGGTTGTGGTTCCGTTACTGGTTGTTTACTTTCGCTTTGTTCCCAGGTCCCCATTTTGTGGCCGTCAATAACAAGAATGAGATTATAGTGACGGATTTCCACAACCATTCCGTGAAGGTGAGCTATTGTCACAGCGCCTGGCACTCATGGGTTTTCCCAGGAGATCCCTTCTGTGGTATGACGAGCGGTCCCTGTCTCACCTGTAATCTCTTTCGAGAGGCTACACTCCTGCTCTTTCTTCGATGGTCACAGGTTGAGGTTTTACGCTGTCTCTGTACCCAGAAATGCACCATGTGTGAACATGCTCCTACTTTGCGTGACTCCATCCATATTGTCTGTGCAGGTGTACAGCGCAGAAGGAGAATTCCTCTTTAAGTTTGGCTCTCACGGAGAGGGGAACGGCCAGTTTAACGCCCCCACCGGAGTCGCTGTGGATTCTAATGGAAACATCATCGTGGCTGACTGGGGAAACAGCCGGATTCAGGTGGGGACCAAATACTTGAGGGGAGGGCGTCTGCCCAGGTAACTTGTTAGGGGCTTGGGGGCGATGAAGGGGAAGGATCACACAGGTCTCGAGGGGGAAGGGGGGGGGGGGGGGGTTCCAGTTGTTCCTATGTAGTATCAGTAGGTAGATTGGCCCCAGTATGGCGCTCCTCGCTCTTCCACTGGGGCCCCTATTAACATCTTGTCTTCCTCCTCTTCTCTCCCATCCTCCATCACGTTCCATCCCAGGTGTTTGACAGTTCGGGCTCATTTCTGTCCTACATTAACACCATGGCTGATCCCCTGTATGGTCCGCAGGGGCTGGCGCTCACCTCTGATGGTCATGTGGTGGTTGCTGACTCGGGAAACCATTGCTTCAAGGTCTACAGGTATCTGCAGTGATATTGAGGGACAGGAGGCGCGGCGGGCACAGCTCTCCGTGCCGTCTACATGACGTCTGCCCGCTCTCTGTGTATTCATCCTGAAGTGGTGTTTCCTTGTCCATCCTAAGCCGCCAGAAGCCGCGGTGCCCCTCTGTCCCCTGCACAAGTGACGTCTATTGACCTCTATCCTCCCGCTTTCTTCTGTCCTCCGCCCGGAGTTCCTGCTCTTCCCCGTGCTCTAATCTCTGCTGAGAACTCTGTGCTCTGGACGCTGCTAAATATATACGACATGTAGAGAGGAATGCGGATGAGCCATTGTCTCCACCGCGCTGTTTACAGGCGTCGCCTACAAGCCAACCGATGACTGACTGGTGGGATCGAACATTTGCACTGATAGAAAACGTATTGCGATGGAAGTAGACGAGCGTTTTCTGGACAGTCCGTGGCCTCCGCTGCTTCCCGGAGAGACATGGGTCATCCTTCAGCAGGGCACAAACATACAGGAACAGACTGGGTGCAACTCTGAATGTAACCTCCTGAAAGGTAGACAGGGTCTCAGCCGCTTTCGGGGTTTCCCAGCATGCCGTTCTCATAAGCCCCGCCTACACGGTGACATATGCTCAGACTCCTCCCCGTCCGGTGGTGCTCCCGCAGTCACCTTCAGATGTCCATGAGGTTATGGAGGCTGCAGCCGTGGCTGAGGACGTGTCCCCGCTCCCTGACACTAGTCCTGGGTGACATCCGGACATTTTATTTCTGTAAATTTTTATTTTGATTGGCGTTTCATCAGCAGCGTGCCGCGGTGTAGACCCTGCTGCGATAGCGGTTAAATTGCTTACCTTGTGCCAAATACTGCAGAACTGGTGCCAGTCCAGCATGGCTGCCATATCTGTCTCCATGTTGTGTCCTTCCCCATTGTCCTGGGGCTTTGGGGGGCTCAGTGTTTGGGGGGTTTGCCGTCTGCATCTCATTGTTTTAATTTTTTTACGTTTTCACTGTATTTTGTTTTTTTACATTTATTTTGTATGCACTGAATGTAACTTCCTGCTTCTCGCCAAGTCACATGCACATAAAACCAGCACCGATTGGCCGAGCCACTGCGGTAACCAGTAAGTGACGAGGGTGTGGGAGTGACGGACGGCTGATAGTCTGGGGCGTAAGATGGCAGACATGGTGAAGAATGAATGTGGTTGGGGGCAGTGTGCAGATGTAGCAGAGCTGCATGGCCGTACATGGGAACATGAGTGACAACCTCAGCTCTGCTGCTCCGCCTCAGCACCGGGTGTGTGAGCCTGGCTCTCAGCTGCTCCTGCTTTTCCTTGTTGGATCAGACATGGAGCCGTAATCATTATCATTTGTAGCTGGGGGTGGGGGGGGGGTGGGATAGAGAGCACGTCCTCACACTCTTCACCCCTTCCTGGTCGCCATACTGGCGCAGTCACATGACTGGATGTTCCATATGTGTTTTATCGTCAGAATTCCTGCCAAAAACTGGGAGAGGAGCCGGAAGCCTCCTGCAAAGAGCGGCCGCTTGTCAGGACCCCGTGCCCACCACCGTCTATATCAGGGATGCCCAACCTGCAGCAACGCTACTACTCCAAGCATGCCCGGACAGTGCACAGCGATCAGCCTGCGGCAGGGCATGATGGGAGTTGTAGTTTTACAACATAGGGCGAGCCGCAGGTTGGGCAGCCCTGGTCTATATAGTTTCTGCTTCACTTCCAGAATATATCACCATTTAGGGGGAGTCACATACTAGAGTGTAAGCTCAGTGGTCCAGGCTGTGAGGTTGGGGGTGATTGTGCAGGACGACGCTGGGCCCCATGGCTCTTCTGTGGGGTCCTGATTATCGAACCTTTGTATAGTACACATTGAATGAAGATCGGATTGAACAGCTCGCTGCCAATAAAGCCATCTGTCACCGTGGCCCCGGCTCGTCACTTCTTTCCTGCTGCAGGTATCGGCCCCGGAGAGGTGTGCGCGTCTGAGGACTACTCTCAGCAGGATGCTGGCAGTCTTACACCTGCAGATGGACTGGTAATCTGCAGGAGATATTGGTGTCCTGTCTTTGTCTCCTTTGCATTGCCGGAGAATGCGCTTCATGTATATTGAGGCACGTGCCTCCTCCGGCAGTCCATGCGCCTCAGTCCGGGACTGGACCGGACTTCAGTGTCATTTACGGCTGGATAAAGATGGAAATGTTGGCCAATTGCCCTTTCCCCAGTGCTGAGGATGGAGAAAGAGAAAAACCTTGTGCGCGCCTAACTTTAGACACATGAAGTCATTTGAAACTGACATAGTGGGCCGTAATAAAAAAGACAATGCAGCAGCGCTCTGCAGACACAAATAAAGCACAATAACGCCATAGTTAGAGAAAACCTTCTGGTGCTAATGCTGTGCTTATTTTGAAAATTTGAGATTCTTGGCAAATACGTTTTGTACAAAATTATTTGAGCCCGTCTGCCACACGTCAAGGCGATCTCTATAAAACGGGAACCTAACACTAAATCCTACCTGTTATGTGCCAAAATGGCCATTTTTTTCTTTGTGTTTCTAGCCATGGCAGCGTGCACCTGCCCTTCGGGATGTGCTGACTGACCCCCTTTTTGCAGTTGTAGAGCTGGAGGTGCGGCTGACTCCAGTTGGTCTTGCGCCCCTGACCGGCCTGTCTGCCCCATACGCTGATTAAAATCAGCCTAAGTATAAAGCTGTAGCCTGCTCTCATTGTAAACCGTTTGGCACCAGGATGAGTATAGAGAGGGCTCAGCATGCATGTTCGTACCTGCATCCCTGGATTTAATGGAGGCTGTTATGGCACCAAGAATGGCAAAAGGCAGAGTGGACCCAGCATGCATGTGGCACCTGCACTCCCTGAATTTTATGGTGGTCGTTACGGCACATAACAGGTAGGATTTAGTGTTAGGTTCCTGACTTATAGAGATCGCCTTGACGTGTGGCAGACCGGCCCAGATAATTTTGTACAAAATGTATTTGCCAAGAATCTCAAATTTTCAAAATAAGCGCAGCATTAGCACCAGGATGTTTTCTATAATTATGGCGTTATTGTGCTTTATTTCTGTCTGCAGAGCGCTGCTGCATTGTTCTTTTTTCTGTGTGCTTCTAGCCATGGCCGCGCGCACCTGCGCAGAGGGATGTCCTGACTGAGCCCCTTTTTTTACCATAATAAATGACCCCCATTACATGTAAATCTACCCCTAAGCCTCGCCTCTGCACATCAATCCGCTGATTATACAGCTCTGAGCATCACATGAACCGGAAAGACCCTCGCCGCAGGGGTGCACTCGTCTCACTCAAGACAAAAATCCAAAAAAGTAACAGCATAAAATCTGAATAGTAAAAATAAAATAGTGGAACTGGCCCAACCACGGCCGTCCGGCTGATGAGTGACCGCTGGATAGAGTTGAGCGAACTTGTATTTTAAGTTCAGGTTCGGGTTATCGAAGCATCCCGTTATGGATTCTGCTACCGCGGACCATAACGGCATTTGGAATCCATAAGGGGATGCTTCGATAACCCGAACCTTGGACAACACTAAGGACCTGGGGTGACGTCACCGTCATGTGATCAGTGCAGGGGGCGTTGGTCAGCCCTGGATTGGATAAGAGGTGATCCAGTACTGAGCCACACCCCCTGCACTGATCACATGACGGTGACGTCACCCCTGGGCCTTAGTGTTATCCAAGGTTTGGGTTCAATGAAGCATCCGCTTATGGATTCCAAATGCCGTTATAGTCCATGGTAGACGAATCCATAACGAGATGCTACGATAACCCGAACCCGAACTGTGGACGCCGAACTTAATAGAAGTTCGCTCAACTTTACCGCTGGACTAAGGACTCCTGGCTGCAGCGACGCCAAAAGGAACAAAGAAGAAATCCTTCAGCAGCTTTACTGTAGACGACTTCAGCAGTAAGAGCCAAGACAGCGGGTGCAGCAATTAGGACATCCACAGAAAGATACCTGCCGTCTCCCACGTGTGTGCGCTCACCGTAAGAGAAAGATCGCGAATAGCAGAATAATAGACTGAACAGTATAAAAGGAGAGAACGCAAATGGTAACAGAGTGAACGGTAGAATAGAATGCGAATAGCGGAAGAGGAGCAGAGTGAACTGTAGAATAGAATGCGAATAGAGGAAGAGGAGCAGAGTGAACGGTAGAATAGAATGCGAATAGAGGAAGAGGAGCAGAGTGAACGGTAGAATGCGACTAGCGGAAGAGGAGCGGAGTGAACGGTAGAATAGAATGCGAATAGAGGAAGAGGAGCAGAGTGAACGGTAGAATAGAATGCGACTAGAGGAAGAGGAGCAGAGTGATCGGTAGAATAGAATGTGACTATAGGAAGAGGAGCAGAGTGAACAGTAGAATAGAACGCGACTAGCAAAAGAGGAGCAGAATGATCGGTAGAATAGAATGCGACTAGCGGAAGAGCAGCAGAGTGAACGGTAGAATAGAATGCGACTATAGGAAGAGGAGCAGAGTGAACGTTAGAATAGAATGCGACTATAGGAAGAGGAGCAGAGTGATCGGTAGAATAGAATGCGACTAGCAGAAGAGGAGCAGAGTGAACGGTAGAATAGAATGCGACTAGTGGAGGAGGAGCAGAGTGAACAGTAGAATAGAATGCGACTAGCGGAAGAGGAGCAGAGTGAACGGTAGAATAGAATGCGACTAGCGGAAGAGGAGAGTGAAGAGGAAGAGCAGAGTGATCGGTAGAATAGAATGCGAATAGAGGAAGAGGAGCAGAGTGATCGGTAGAATAGAATGCGACTATAGGAAGAGGAGCAGAGTGAACGGTAGAATAGAATGCGAATAGTGGAAGAGGAGCAGAGTGAACAGTAGAATAGAATGCGACTAGTGGAGGAGGAGCAGAGTGAACGGTAGAATAGAATGCGAATAGCAGAAGAGGAGCGGAGTGAACGGTAGAATGCGACTAGCGGAAGAGGAGCAGAGTGAACGGTAGAATAGAATGCGAATAGAGGAAGAGGAGCAGAATGATCGGTAGAATAGAATGCGACTATAGGAAGAGGAGCAGAGTGAACGGTAGAATAGAATGCGAATAGAGGAAGAGGAGCAGAGTGAACGGTAGAATAGAATGCGACTATAGGAAGAGGAGCGGAGTGAATGGTAGAATAGAATGCGACTATAGGAAGAGGAGCAGAGTGAACGGTAGAATAGAATGCGACTAGCGGAAGAGGAGCAGAGTGAACGGTAGAATAGGATGCGACTAGCGGAAGAGGAGCAGAGTGAACGGTAGAATAGAATGCGACTATAGGAAGAGGAGCAGAGTGAACGTTAGAATAGAATGCGACTATAGGAAGAGGAGCAGAGTGAACGGTAGAATAGAATGCGACTATAGGAAGAGGAGCAGAGTGAACGTTAGAATAGAATGCGACTATAGGAAGAGGAGCAGAGTGATCGGTAGAATAGAATGCGACTAGCAGAAGAGGAGCAGAGTGAACGGTAGAATAGAATGCGACTAGTGGAAGAGGAGCAGAGTGAACGGTAGAATAGAATGCGACTAGCGGAAGAGGAGCAGAGTGAACGGTAGAATAGAATGCGACTAGCGGAAGAGGAGAGTGAAGAGGAAGAGCAGAGTGAACGGTAGAATAGAATGCGACTAGTGGAAGAGGAGCAGAGTGAACGGTAGAATAGAATGCGACTAGCAGGAAGAGGAGCAGAGTGAACGGTAGAATAGAATGCGACTAGCGGAAGAGGAGCAGAGTGAACGGTAGAATAGAATGCGACTAGCGGAAGAGGAGCAGAGTGAACGGTAGAATAGAATGCGACTAGTAGGAAGAGGAGCAGAGTGAACGGTAGAATAGAATGCGACTAGCGGAAGAGGAGCAGAGTGAACGGTAGAATAGGATGCGACTAGCGGAAGAGGAGCAGAGTGAACGGTAGAATAGAATGCGACTATAGGAAGAGGAGCAGAGTGAACGGTAGAATAGAATGCGACTAGCGGAAGAGGAGCGGAGTGAACGGTAGAACAGAATGTGAATAGCGGAAGAGGAGCAGAGTGAACGGTAGAATAGAATGCGACTATAGGAAGAGGAGCAGAGTGAACGGTAGAATAGAATGCGACTAGCGGAAGAGGAGCGGAGTGAACGGTAGAATAGAATGCGACTAGCGGAAGAGGAGCAGAGTGAACGGTAGAATAGAATGCGACTAGCGGAAGAGGAGCAGAGTGAACGGTAGAATAGAATGCGACTAGTAGGAAGAGGAGCAGAGTGAACGGTAGAATAGAATGCGACTAGTAGGAAGAGGAGCAGAGTGAACGGTAGAATGCGACTATAGGAAGAGGAGCAGAGTGAACGGTAGAATAGAATGCGAATAGCAGAAGAGGAGCGGAGTGAACGGTAGAATAGAATGCGAATAGAGGAAGAGGAGCAGAGTGAACGGTAGAATGCTACTAGCGGAAGAGGAGCAGAGTGATCGGTAGAATAGAATGCGACTAGCGGAGGAGGAGCAGAGTGAACGGTAGAATAGAATGCGACTAGCGGAAGAGGAGCGGAGTGAACGGTAGAACAGAATGCGAATAGCGGAAGAGGAGCTGAGTGATCGGTAGAATAGAATGCGAATAGCAGAAGAGGAGCAGAGTGAACGGTAGAATAGAATGCAACTAGCGGAAGAGGAGCAGAGTGAACGGTAGAATAGAATGCGACTAGCGGAAGAGGAGCAGAGTGAACGGTAGAATAGAATGCGACTAGCGGAAGAGGAGCAGAGTCAACGGTAGAATAGAATGCGACTAGCGGAAGAGGAGCTGAGTGATCGGTAGAATAGAATGCGACTAGCGGAAGAGGAGCAGAGTGAACAGTAGAATAGAATGCGAATAGCAGAAGAGGAGCAGAGTGAACGGTAGAATGCGACTAGCGGAAGAGGAGCAGAGTGAACGGTAGAATAGAATGCGACTAGTGGAGGAGGAGCAGAGTGAACGGTAGAATAGAATGCGACTAGTGGAGGAGGAGCAGCAGAGCGAACGGTAGAATAGAATGCGACTATAGGAAGAGGAGCAGAGTGAACGGTAGAATAGAATGCGATTGGTGGAGGAGGATCAGCAGAGTGAACGGTAGAATAGAATGCGATTGGTGGAGGAGGATCAGCAGAGCGAACGGTAGAATAGAATGCGACTATAGGAAGAGCAGCAGAGCGAACGGTAGAATAGAATGCGACTAGCGGAAGAGGAGCAGAGTGAACGGTAGAATAGAATGCGACTAGTGGAGGAGGAGCAGCAGAGCGAACGGTAGAATAGAATGCGACTATAGGAAGAGGAGCAGAGTGAACGGTAGAATAGAATGCGACTAGTGAAGGAGGAGCAGCAGAGTGAACGGTAGAATAGAATGCGACTATAGGAAGAGGAGCAGAGTGAACGGTAGAATAGAATGCGACTAGTGGAGGAGCAGCAGCTGAGCGAACGGTAGAATAGAATGCGACTATAGGAAGAGGAACAGAGTGAACGGTAGAATAGAATGCGAATAGCTGAAGAGGAGCGGAGTGAACGGTAGAATAGAATGTGAATAGCGGAAGAGTTGGAGAGCCGCCATTTGGCCATCCCTGACCTAGAGGCTTGTGTATAGGTATGAGCGGACCGCCGGATGTCCGTATTCGCTCATCACTACTACTATAGTAAATCCGGCGGCTCCACCTCCTCCTGATAAACCCTTTCCTTTCCATTTTAGAAAAGTGGCAAGAAGCGCGAACAGTCACAAATAAGGTGCGCAGCATATTTGGCGATTCTATAACGCCTGATAAATAACCCCCCACTAATCCAATGGTTTACACGGCTGCGTCTGCCGCTCCGCCAGCTTCATCACGTTCCTCGGGCCGGATCATACGTTATTTAAGACTTTGGTCCGATTTTATAGGTTCCAGTACTTTGGCGCGCGCCATCACGTGGTAAGCCTCGTCTCATTGTCATATTGGAAAACCAAAGCGCGCCAGCCCGGGCGATTCTTCTGACACGTTTTCTTAAAACTTGATGTGACGTTAGTATTTTATAGGCATTTTCTGAGCGGGTCCAGGGGCGGGGAGGAGCAGAAGAGGCCAGAAGTTCTGAAGAAGGGGATCGAAGAGATAGAATCCGTCCAGCCCAAGACTCAGACAAGTAAGGTCAATGTGAAGCTTGCTGCGTGTAAGGCCTGGTTCACACCTCACTTATTCCCATCCGTTATTGTGAGCCAAAGCCGGGTCAGATCTTTCCATCATCTCGGTGGAGGCGTCACAATAACTGATGGAAATAACTGACCATATGATTGAAGTGTGAACTTGGCCTTAGTGTGACTCCCTGTTCTGACCTCTGCTGGGATGCTGTGTGTCCCTGCCAGACCTCGATTCGACTGAATTGTTCTGACATAATGCTGTCAGTGACAGGGACACACAGCATTAGAAATCATGATAATATCGACCGATCCCGTCAGAACTGGAGATCACGCTTACACACGCAGCATGTTTCTCCCTCGTCTGAGTCAGAGTTACGGGTGGAGCAGAGTTATCGCATCCGGTTGACGCTGTATGACTCTGCTGCGTCTGCGTGAGAGCACAGTACTGTGTCTGTAGACCTTACGGGAGCGCCGTGCCTCTAATATTGTGGTCGGCAGCTTTCAGGCCTCCCCTTGGCACCATATTGTGGCCTCATTCACACGTCAGTGATTTCATCAGTGATTGTGAGCAGAGCTTTCCATCACCCCTGATCTCTGTGGAGGCTCACAATCACTGACCGAACACTGACGCGGGAATGAGGTTTCTAAGTTGTATAATGAGAGCCAAGGCCTGGATCGGAACAATCCTAAGGCTACGTGTATGCAGGACGTATCGCCAGTTACAGGTCCACCTCTCATATTCTCCGCCGTCACATGTCAGTCAGTGATGGTCAGCCTAGGACCTGCCTGTCTCTCCAAATACTGATGTGCCCTGCAGCAGGCGAGATCCACTCCCTTCCACAGCACACACTGAGGTCCGCCTGTCCTGCGAGACGACCTGGACCGGACAGTACCCAACGAGCGATGGGTTGACTCGAGCCCTTACAGGTCTATTACTGTTGGGGATGAGGACTACATTTCCCATCATGCATTGCCGCCATCTCTTCCCCTATATTCCCAAGTCTGTTTTGTACCCTCCTATACGGGCCGATAATCTACCCGCTACAGCGGAGCAGGCTGATCGGCCCTTCTGACCAGCAGGTCTCCCCTCCGCAGCACGGTGGGACGCAGAGCTCCGTCGCTCCAGAATAAATCCCCTTTATTAAATCCACATACAAACCGTCCTGTTCACAGTTAAAAGGAAAATACATTTTAAGATAGTGCCTGGCCAGGGACGCGATGGGAATACCGGCCGGGCAGAACAGTCCAGCAGGGACATTTAAGAACCGTAAAATGGTAGTGCTGCGTTTTCTAATAACGTCCCAGATCAGCAGAGAGGAACATGAGAGTCCGGTACGAAGCAGGCAAGTCCCATTACTCATCCTCTGGACCCTCTCCTAGTAAGAACGGGTCAGTCAGGGACACAGCCGATTTACCCCAGTGACTCCAGTGACCGGTCAATGATTAAAACACAAGAAACATGATTAAGAGGTATGGGCGTCACCCTCCGGGTGCAGGAACCATCCTGGGTGAGGCTGCGATAGCCAACGCTGGAGACATTAGAAGATACCAGGTTAAAGTTGCCAGAAATTAGGATCCTTTGTTTCTCATTTTGGTGATCGAAGTGCATTGTCAAAACGCCTCAGAAAGGTGGTGAGTGCCGAGGCCTCGCTGCCTCCTCGTGGGGAGCCATCTGATAGTTGGATGGTTAGAGGTTCAGGGCTCTTTAAATTTCCTCTCCTCTGAAAGAGTCCCCCCAGACGGAAGGGGCTTGGGGTACCCGAGGTAGGAGAAGGAGGGTCCCTCTGAGAACTGTCTGGAGTACCTAACTTTAGAACCTGGGTGATGGAGTTGACATTGGGAGAGCACGGGGAGGAGCGGGAGCCTGGCTTACAAGTTACAACCAATGAATCCTTAGAAGATGCAACCGGGGAGGTAAGAAGAATTGATTGCGCCTCCCCTTCTGCTCTGTAAGAAGGGAGGCAGCCAAGTGTATGCCTCCTGTTCATCTTTCCAGGAGTCTCCTGTGTTCCCTCAGATTCTGTGCTGTCCTCTCGTGGTCTCCTCAGTCCGTGACCCTGCCTGCTCTCTGCAATGTGATCATCCTCCTCCCGGATGGGCTCCACAGTCACGTTGGTTGAGGTGCTCACCGAGGTTTTGGGCAATGCACCACTCAGGGGTGAAGTATTAAGGACCTCCGTTGAGTGGCTACGAGGGAGAGGCCGTGGACCTCTACTTGGGCGACTTCTGCGGGGAAGACGGAGCATCAAAAACTCCAATTCCACATCTTGAAGGTCTTTGTCTTGTGAGGAACAACTTGCTATTGAACGTCGTTTCTCTAGACGTTCCTTCCGATGTTCAGCCTTCTCACGCTCTCTGTTCTCCTGCAGGGTGGACAATGATATATAAGTGAAGTAGTGACGATTATTTCCTTCTGTACAAACGGTCAAGAAATGGCGACAGGTTAACGTAGGATGTGAGGTAGACCAGCAGAAATAGGAACAGGATAAAATACTAGAGCCGAGCGGTGACCTGTGTACTGAAAACATCACAGATGGGGCAGACCGTGTCCCAGACAGCCAGGATTACCCGGAGGTCACGCGCAACAATTGCCTTCTATGCGCTATAACCCGTCATCTCAAAACTCGCCCTCTGCAGTCTTCAAACTGGAGGAGGACGCCCGAGTTAAGGTGCCCCGTTACCACTTACGGACCACAGCCTCTCACTGCCATTCTTATAAGAAGTAAGAGTGGAACCACCAGGCCCTCCTGACTAGGCCCAAATCTCTATGAACATAGTCCTTTAGTCACTACGCAGATTCCATTTCCCAAAACCTATGTTCCCCACTGCTGAAAAACTGGTCCTCAGCCAAGAGACCGTGGCAAGTGTGAGCACAGGCAAGCCAGGAGCAGGAAGAAACATGAACGTCTTTGCAACTCACCTGCATAGCAGACATGAACTTGGCGCAGAAGGTGGTGAAAACGAGACACATTTCCTCCAACCGGAACGTGGCCTCATCTTCACAGAAATAGTCCATCAAAGCCCGGCAAGTGTCTCTCATACTCTGCAGAGAACATAGGACCTCACAGAGCTCCACCTCTGCTACCTGTCAGACAAGAGATGACGACATCAGACCCAAGGCCCTCGTATAGATAGGTGCAGCGTGTGGTTTGTAAGGACCTCTGTACTGTGACGCTGCAGAGATCAGAGAAGATGGAGTCTGACGTGTCCATGTCTGGTGGCTCCTTATCCTGGTCTATGTGCCCTATGTCCCCAGAACTTCTTGCTGTGGAGGACCCACAGTATTCGTGCACTGTACAATGATGGCCTATTTATTTCAGCAGACTCCATATAATGCTCCATTTCCCTTACGGTTCCCCCAGGCATCACCAGTGGGACCTCAGTGCATATAGCTTACTGTAAGGACCCCTTTAAACAAGAAGCGGTTCCCAAACCAGCTCCTATTGATAGTCCCAGTGTAAAAGTGCAGAAAGTGGAGCTGGTTCACCTGCAGGAAGGGCGCCATTTCATGCTTCAGGTCTGGCTGATTGTGAAGAGCCTCTTTGGTGTGCTGAAGTCTCTGAGATAGGGTCTCCAGGTCACTCTCCACCTCCTGAGATGTGATACTAAAGAGAAAGAGGCTCCGTTACCGGATGAGGTCCCCCACCAGGAAGACGTGGACGGCCAGACCCCACCAGGAAGACGTGGACGGCCAGACCCCACCGGGAAGACGTGGACGACTAGACCCCACCGGGAAGACGTGGACGGCTAGACCCCACCGGGAAGACGCGGACGGCCAGACCCCACCGGGAAGACGCGGACGACCAGACCCCACCGGGAAGACGCGGACGACCAGACCCCACCGGGAAGACGCGGACGACCAGACCCCACCGGGAAGACGCGGACGACCAGACCCCACCAGGAAGATTAGACCCCACCGGGAAGACGCGGACGGCCAGACCCCACCAGGAAGACGCGGACGGCCAGACCCCACCAGGAAGACGCGGACGGCCAGACCCCACCAGGAAGACGCGGACGGCCAGACCCCACCAGGAAGACGCGGACGGCCAGACCCCACCAGGAAGACGCGGACGGCCAGACCCCACCAGGAAGACGCGGACGGCCAGACCCCACCAGGAAGACGCGGACGGCCAGACCCCACCAGGAAGACGCGGACGGCCAGACCCCACCAGGAAGACGCGGACGGCTAGACCCCACCAGGGTTTATTTCACTCCTGTACAAGTCTGATGCAAACTAATAGATGAAACCACAAATGTAATTAACATGGCCTGCTCTCTGTGGAGAATACATTAATGGGAAGTCCTCACCGGGATGCCTGGCTGATATGTGGCAGCTTCTCCGGGAAGGTCAGAAGTGCACGATTGTTTCTCTCTGCCTCCTGTGTATTAAGAAGAAACACGTAAGTCACAGCTGTAGGCACCCCTCGGCCCGGCCAGGAGAGCCCCGCGGCCACCCCTCGGCCCGGCCAGGAGAGCCCCGCGGCCACCCCTCGGCCCGGCCAGGAGAGCCCCGCGGCCACCCCTCGGCCCGGCCAGGAGAGCCCCGCGGCCACCCCGCGGCCCGGCCAGGAGAGCCCCGCGGCCACCCCTCGGCCCGGCCAGGAGAGCCCCGCGGCCACCCCTCGGCCCGGCCAGGAGAGCCCCGCGGCCACCCCTCGGCCCAGTCATATTAGTAATACATTGTTCCCTCTGTTTCTTACCCTGGCTACGAAGTGCATGAGGTTCATTCCTGGTTTATTTGCTTTAGTGTCCGCCAGTTTCAGGAGAGAGCCCATTCGAAATCCCATTGCGCTCCCTGCGTATCCACCCTACAAGGCAAAGCGTATGCAATCATAAGGATCAGAGAAGGAAGGTTGTCTTCTAGGGGAGATTGCTAATAATCCCTCGAGTCTGTACGAACTCCTCTGCATGAGCCTCGGTCTAACTTAATCTGTGGACGTGTTTCCTAGACGTGGGTCTGGGAAGCCCCCTCAGTTCTCGTTTTCCAAGCACAGGATGGATGGAGACCTGCAGTACTGATGGTTGTCAGTAGGAGGCGCACAAGACCAAGAAAACGGCAGACCTGGCAGAGGGCAGTGCACACCGTGCCTCAGGGGTTTCTGGTGTATGGGGGCGGTGGATTCAGGGGTGCACTACCAATGAGGCCAGGCAGCCAAAGGGCCACGGGCAGAAAGGGGAGGGGTTAGGTTAGGAAATTGGCATTTTGGCATGGGGGGGGGCGCCGTTTCAGTTTTCGCCTCAGGCAGCAGACAGGCTAGGTGCACCCCTGGGTGGATTGGCCTTCCACCATCAGGCTGTGATCTGACCTGGACATCTTCTCCACCAGGGGTGCCACATCCAGCGGGTCACTGTATATACCAGGGGAGGGTCTTCTAACACTATCTCTTCCATCATATTTGGGGGGCTCTTGTTACAGCCCTGTAGTTACCATGTGGAGGACGTGGGGTAACTCACGGTGTTCATGTAGTTTCCAGCTTTCAGCACCAGGTGGATGATGACGTGCAGATCCTCACACTGCAGCAGCTCTGAAATGATAGAGCAGCGGGGGCTACTGGTCACGCGTGGTATTGGGGGGTGCACAGGGTCACGTTTACAATGAATTCAGCCCCTTTAAACAGAGAAGCCCAGCCCAAGTCCATGCAGATTAGAAGGTCCATCTCACCGGTGGCAGCCGCCGTCTGGACCTCCACCGCCTGCTTCAGGGAGTTTAGCTGGGGAAAGAACTCTTCCTTCAGGATCATCACTTGTAGTCGTTGGTGGAAACTGAACATGAGAAATGATGCGGTTAGTGGCAGGTTAGTGGGATGACAGGGGGGCGGGGGGGCACCAGCAGGAAGGACAGGGGGCGGCGGGCGCAAGAGGGAGGACAGGGGGCGGCGGGCGCAAGAGGGAGGACAGGGGGCGGCGGCGCAAGAGGAGGACAGGGCGGCGGGCGCAAGAGGAAGACAGGGGCGGCGGGCGCAAGAGGGAAGACAGGGGCGCGGGCGCAAGAGGAAGACAGGGGCGGCGGGCGCAAGAGGGAGGACAGGGGACGGGAGGGCAGGAGGACGGGAGGGTCACCAGCGGGAGGACAGGGGAGGTTGCGGGCACCAGCGGGATGAGAGGGGGCGGCGGGAACGGCGGGCGCAAGAGGGAGGACAGGGAACGGCGGGCGCAAGAGGGAGGACAGGGAACGGCGGGCGCCAGCAGGAGGACAGGGAACGGCGGGCGCAAGAGGGAGGACAGGGAACGGCGGGCGCAAGAGGGAGGACAGGGAACGGCGGGCGCAAGAGGGAGGACAGGAACGGCGGGCGCAAGAGGGAGGACAGGAACGGCGGGCGCAAGAGGGAGGACAGGGAACGGCGGGCGCAAGAGGGAGGACAGGGAACGGCGGGCGCAAGAGGGAGGACAGGAACGGCGGGCGCAAGAGGGAGGACAGGGAACGGCGGGCGCAAGAGGGAGGACAGGGAACGGCGGGCGCAAGAGGGAGGACAGGGAATGGCGGGCGCAAGAGGGAAGACAGGGGGCGGCGGGCGCAAGAGGGAAGACAGGGAACGGCGGGCGCAAGAGGGAGGACTGGGGGCAGCGGGCGCAAGAGGGAGGACAGGGGGCGGGAGGGCAGGAGGACGGGGGGGGGGGGGGTCACCAGCGGGAGGACAGGGGGCGGAAGGCGCCAGCGGGAGGACAGGGAGCGGAAGGCGCCAGCAGGAGGACAGGGGAGGTTGCGGGGCACCAGCGGGATGAGAGGGGGCGGTGGGCGCCAGCAGCAAGACAGTGGCGCCAGAGGGAGGACAGGGGATGGCAGCGCCAGCGGAAGGACAGGGGGCGGTGTAGTATATGTAATAATTACACATCAATGTTTAGTGGGCGTGTAATGATCTGTACACACGCAGTGGAGGACGGGCACTGATGACGCACTGCAGCGATACCATAGTCCGATCTCACCTGGGAATTTCCACCAACATCACCATGAAAAGCTCGGGATCAGACAAACGGCTCCGCTCTCCTTTAAAAGCTCGGAGTCTCTTCACCTGGAGCACAAATGAGAGAAATAAAAATATCAGAAATCAGTGTGAGGCCCATCATACTGTATACCGGGGGAGGCCGCCATACTATATACCGGGGGAGGCCGCGGAGGCCATCATACTATATACCGGGGGAGGCCGCGGAGGTCATCATACTATATACTGGGGGAGGCAGCAGAGGCCGTCATACTATATACCGGGGGAGGCAGCAGAGGCCGTCATACTATATACCGGGGGAGGCCGCGGAGGCCATCATACTGTATACCGGGGGAGGCCGCGGAGGCCATCATACTGTATACCGGGGGAGGCCGCGGAGGCCATCACACTGTATACCGGGGGAGGCCGCGGAGGTCATCATACTGTATACCGGGGGAGGCCGCGGAGGCCATCATACTGTATACCGGGGGAGGCCATCATACTATATACCAGTAGAGGCCGCGGAGGCCATCATACTATATACCGGGGGAGGCAGCAGAGGCCATCACACTATATACCGGGGGAGGCAGCAGAGGCCATCATACTATATACCAGTAGAGGCCATCATACTATATACCGGGGGAGGCCGCGGAGGCCATCATACTATATACCGGGGGAGGCCGCGGAGGCCATCATACTATATACCGGGGGAGGCCGCGGAGGCCATCATACTATATACGGGGGGAGGCCGCGGAAGTCATCACACTATATACCGGGGGAGACAGCGGAGGCCATCATACTATATACGGGGGGAGGCCATCACACTATATCCCAGATGTCAGCTATGAGGTCTGTTGGGACTTATTACTATTGTGACCCCCATGTTCCCCACTATTCCCAGCTTCTAGAGGTACTTACTGTACTTACCTCATCTTTTTCTGGAAGCAGTCGCTGAAGCTCCCCCAGTTTCTCTGCACCAAAGTTAGATCCGACTCCTTGCTTGATGTCCGCAATCATGACTTGCACCGGTCTGCAGAGATTTCAAGAAAGGATGAGATGATGGAGAAGAGTCCAGAAGTGAAGACCACCATCCTCACCGGCCTCACCTCTTAAACTGCTTTAAGAAGATGCCCAGGTTCATACTCCTCTTGGAATCCAAAAGACTCACCTACATTAAAAGGACAAAACCGCATAAGCGTAGATACAAGAGAGATGGACCAGATGCATCGGCCGTGCCGAAGACCACCAGGGTTCCAGCCAATGTCACCAGCGGCATCTTACCACGTACAGTGCACTGAACTCAACACAACCAGAAGCCTCTCAGCTGTGGGCTCCTGACCAGTCATCACTGTCCCACATGGTGGAAACACCACGACCAATACCAGTCATCGCCGCCCTACATGGTGGAAACACCACGACCAATACCAGTCATCACCATCCCACATAGCCGAAACACCACGACCAATACCAGTCATCACCGTCCCACATAGCCGAAACACCACGACCAATACCAGTCATCGCCGTCCCACATAGTGGAAACACCACGACCAATACCAGTCATCGCCGTCCCACATAGTGGAAACACCACGACCAATACCAGTCATCACCGTCCCACATTGCCGAAACACCACGACCACTACCAGTCATCACCGTCCCACATTGCCGAAAAACACCACGATCAATACCAGTCATCACCGTCCCACATGGTGGAAACACCACGACCAATACCAGTCATCACCATCCGGCCCCACATAGCCGTAACACTACAACCAATTCCAGTCATCACCATCCGGCCCCACATAACCGTAACACTCCCACCAATACCAGTTATCACCATCCTACTCCACATAGCCGTAACACTATGACCAATACCAGTCATCACCATCCGGCCCCACATAGCCATAACACTACAACCAATGCCAGTCATCACCATCCAGCCCCACATAACCGTAACACTACAACCAATACCAGTCATCACCATCCGGCCCCACATAGCCATAACACTACAACCAATACCAGTCATCACCATCCTACTCCAGATAGCCGTAACACTACAACCAATGCCAGTAATCACCATCCTACTCCACATAGCTGTAAAACCATGACCGATACCAGTCATCACCATCCTACTCCACATAGCCGTAACACTACAACCAATACCAGTCATCACCATCCTACTCCACATAGCCATAACACTACAACCAATACCAGTCATCACCATCCGGCCCCACATAGCCGTAACACTACAACCAATACCAGTCATCACCATCCTACTCCACATAGCCGTAACACTTCCACCAATACCAGTCATCACCATCCTACTCCACATAGCCGTAACACTACAACCAATACCAGTAATCACCATCCTACTCCACATAGCCATAACACTATGACCAATACCAGTCATCACCATCCGGCCCCACATAACCGTAACACTACGACCAATACCAGTCATCACCATCCTACTCCACATAGCCATAACACTATGACCGATACCAGCCATCACCATCCTACTCCAGATAGCCGTAACACTACAACCAATACCAGTCATCACCATCCTACTCCACATAGCCATAACACTACAACCAATACCAGTCATCACCATCCGGCCCCACATAGCCGTAACACTACAACCAATACCAGTCATCACCATCCTACTCCACATAGCCGTAACACTTCCACCAATACCAGTCATCACCATCCTACTCCACATAGCCGTAACACTACCACCAATACCAGTCATCACCATCCTACTCCACATAGCCGTAACACTACCACCAATACCAGTCATCACCATCCTACTCCACATAGCCGTAACACTACAACCAATACCAGTAATCACCATCCTACTCCACATAGCCATAACACTATGACCAATACCAGTCATCACCATCCGGCCCCACATAACCGTAACACTACGACCAATACCAGCCATCACCATCCTACTCCACATAGCCATAACACTATGACCAATACCAGTCATCACCATCCTACTCCACATAGCCGTAACACTACAACCAATACCAGTCATCACCATCCTACTCCACATAGCCGTAACACTACAACCAATACCAGTCATCACCATCCTACTCCACATAGCCGTAACACTACCACCAATACCAGTCATCACCATCCTACTCCACATAGCCGTAACACTACAACCAATACCAGTCATCACCATCCGGCCCCACATAACCATAACACTACAACCAATACCAGTCATCACCATCCGGCCCCACATAACCATAACACTACAACCAATGCCAGTCATCACCATCCTGCCCCACATAGCCATAACACTACAACCAATACCAGTCATCACCATCCTACTCCACATAGCCATAACACTACAACCAATACCAGTCATCACCATCCGGCCCCACATAACCATAACACTATGACCGATACCAGTCATCACCATCCTACTCCACATAGCCGTAACACTACAACCAATGCCAGTCATCACCATCCGGCCCCACATAGCCATAACACTACAACCAATACCAGTCATCACCATCCGGCCCCACATAACCATAACACTATGACCGATACCAGTCATCACCATCCTACTCCACATAGCCGTAACACTACGACCAATACCAGTCATCACCATCCTACTCCACATAGCCGTAACACTTCCACCAATACCAGTCATCACCATCCTACTCCACATAGCCGTAACACTACCACCAATACCAGTCATCACCATCCTACTCCACATAGCCGTAACACTACCACCAATACCAGTCATCACCATCCTACTCCACATAGCCGTAACACTACAACCAATACCAGTAATCACCATCCTACTCCACATAGCCATAACACTATGACCAATACCAGTCATCACCATCCGGCCCCACATAACCGTAACACTACGACCAATACCAGCCATCACCATCCTACTCCACATAGCCATAACACTATGACCAATACCAGTCATCACCATCCTACTCCACATAGCCGTAACACTACAACCAATACCAGTCATCACCATCCTACTCCACATAGCCGTAACACTACAACCAATACCAGTCATCACCATCCTACTCCACATAGCCGTAACACTACCACCAATACCAGTCATCACCATCCTACTCCACATAGCCGTAACACTACAACCAATACCAGTCATCACCATCCGGCCCCACATAACCATAACACTACAACCAATACCAGTCATCACCATCCGGCCCCACATAACCATAACACTACAACCAATGCCAGTCATCACCATCCTACTCCACATAGCCATAACACTACAACCAATACCAGTCATCACCATCCTACTCCACATAGCCATAACACTACAACCAATACCAGTCATCACCATCCTACTCCACATAGCCATAACACTACAACCAATACCAGTCATCACCATCCGGCCCCACATAACCATAACACTATGACCGATACCAGTCATCACCATCCTACTCCACATAGCCGTAACACTACAACCAATGCCAGTCATCACCATCCGGCCCCACATAGCCATAACACTACAACCAATACCAGTCATCACCATCCGGCCCCACATAACCATAACACTACAACCAATGCCAGTCATCACCATCCGGCCCCACATAGCCGTAACACTACCACCAATACCAGTCATCACCATCCTACTCCACATAGCCATAACACTATGACCAATACCAGTCATCACCATCCGGCCCCACATAACCGTAACACTACAACCAATACCAGTCATCACCATCCGGCCCCACATAACCGTAACACTACAACCAATGCCAGTCATCACTATCCTTCATCCAA
The DNA here is from genome assembly GCA_033119425.1 of Bufotes viridis. Lineage (NCBI taxonomy): Eukaryota > Metazoa > Chordata > Amphibia > Anura > Bufonidae > Bufotes > Bufotes viridis. Next base: position 510,321,505 of record CM065591.1, read on the forward strand.
CTGTACCTAGCCAATTTACCACATTCAATACTCTACTATATGTAGCCAAATATCCATCCTACTCCACATAGCCAAGTGATCGCAACAGATACCAGTCAACAGTGATCAACCTTCTCATTTTCCATGGCAAAGTTATCAAAAATAAAATGAAACATCCATGGTTGTACGGTAGCTGGTGCTGCACCTCTGCCATTTTCAAGTGAACACCAGACAGAGGCAGAGTCGGGGCCCCATTGGGGAACCTTTCCTGGAACCCAATAGAGGAAGACACTGAATGATGCAGGAAGGTCTTACTGACCGGAGAAGACTCGGATGACGAGATGTAGCCACTGACGTCCTTGAGAAGACTGATGACCCAAACATTGTGTGGAGCATGGTCTATATCAGTGCGGGCACTCGGAGCCCTCTCTGTGGGCACTCCGCTCTGTGTGGGCCGTGTGTAGGGTTGCCACCTGTCCACTATTACTTATGAAGGCTTCCATTGTGGGGGGCTCATTAGTGCAGCCCCTCCCCCTCCCCCTCTTCTCCTCTATTTGATGGCGCCGCGGTGAACGCTCCAGTGTGATGACGTCTCACAGCATTGGCTGGAAGCTCAGGTCCTGTCCTCAGTCAGCAGCAAGTGTTACCCGCGGCGCCATCAAATGGAGGAGGGGAGTTTTATTCAATTATTTTGCACAAGAAGAGTGGGGGAGGGGGTGTTGTTAATAATGGGGGCCACTAATGGAGGAAAAACAATACTAGGGGGGCACTAATGGGGCCATTAATTTTACTGGGGGCCTTACTAATACTGGGGGCCACTTGTGAGGTATTATTAATACTGAGGGCCACTAATGGAGGAAAAATAATACTGGGGGCCTTATTAATCCTGGGGGCCACTAATAGAGGAAAAATAATACTAGGGGAGCATTAATACCAATGGTGGCCTTATTAATACTGGAAGCCACTAATGGGGGGCCTTAATACTGGGGCCACTAATGAGACATTTTTAATACTGGGCGGTGCCAACAGGGGCATTCACTGTACTGGGGCCCGTGGTAAGCCACGCCCACATCTTAACTTGGCCGTTTTTTTCTCTTCGGTATCCAGGTTAAATTGCCGCGTTGGCACTTTGTGATAAATACCTGGGTTGGGGGTCTCTAAAAGGTTCACCATCACTGGTCTATATGGTCATCAGGAAAACAGGGCTAAGGAATAGAAGCCTCCTACCTCCTTCAGGTTATGCTCCGTTACACCTTGATGTGGATGGGCTTTAAAGCTCCTTGTTCCTCGCAGCTTACGTGGTTCTTCTCTCTGTCCAAAAAGTTCCTCCATGTGAACAACATCTATCTGTAGACTGGCCCCCTGAGGGCCACAAGTCCAGAGATTCCGGCCTCCCAACACCCGTTCAGGAGGCAGCGCATCCCAGTTAAAGTTGCGCAGTTTAGGCCTACGCTGTTCTCCTAGACGTGGAGCAGAGGGGATCGATACTCCATAAGATGGTGGCGGCACGGTGAACCTTCCTGGTGGAGGAGGTGGAGGAGGCAGAGAAGGCTCCACTGAAACAGGAGCATCAGACTGAAGAAAAATGCCTCCAGGTGGCAGGGGAGGCGGGCAAGGAGGCAGCGGTGGAGATGGCGAGTTCCTTGAAGTCACCATGGAAGCCTCAGGCGTTTCCTCCATCTGCTCTGTAGAAGAAGATCAGCGCGGTTGTCTGTTGTGTATGAAGGGAGGGATTACTCAGGGCATTTTCATGGTCAAAGATGCAGCCTGTGCGGGAAAAAAATATACCGTCACTACAAATAAGTGGACAACTCAATATATACCGTGACAGATATCAGCTGGTCCACGGAGCCACCGGGTCTGGTCAGACGGAAGCCGGTGGAGCCACTGGTCAGTGTCCTCCCGGTACATAGACCATGCACTGCCTCCGATCCCGCATGTGACATGAATACTAGACACCCAGCAGCCCAGCTCCACGGCGCGCATGGGGGCCCTCGAGAGGTAGGGCCCATTCACACAGGCAGATAACTTCCCCAGTTGGACAATACAGCAGTCAGGGCGCGATTACTTTCATTTAAGTATCACAATTGTCTCATTAGCATTGGCAGCATATTCGCCGTTTACACGAGGGGCTCGGAGCGCCGGCGAGATTCCACGTCCGCCTAACAAGTACGACCAATAACAATTTGTTATCGAGATGGACATTTCGATAAATTATCACTGTGTGAATCGGCCTTTAGATCGCAGCGCGACATGGGCCATACGTGAGGTGGCGACTTACGGGGGACGGTCAGCAGAGGTCTCCTGCTCCAGCCACTAGGCGATATGGATCCGCAATAATGCAGGAGGACGGCCAGAACCCAAGATGTCGCCTGACCTCCTGCACCGGGACGTCCCCCGCACGGTATTATAGCCAATAACACGGGGCTAAACACCGACAACCTCTGCCCCGACCCAGGAAACACCGACAACCTCTGCCCCGACCCAGGAAACACCGACAATCTCTGCCCCGACCCAGGAAACACCGACAACCTCTGCCCCGACCCAGGAGATACCGACAACCTCTGCCCCGACCCAGGAAATACCGACAACCTCTGCCCCGACCCAGGAAATACCGACAACCTCTGCCCCGACCCAGGAAATACCGACAACCTCTGCCCCGACCCAGGAAATACCGACAACCTCTGCCCCGACCCAGGAAATACCGACAACCTCTGCCCCGACCCAGGAAATACCGACAACCTCTGCCTCCGACCCAGGAAATACCGACAACCTCTGCCCCGACCCAGGAAATGCCGACAACCTCTGCCCCGACCCAGGAAATACCGACAACCTCTGCCCCGACCCAGGAAATACCGACAACCTCTGCCCCGACCCAGGAAATACCGACAACCTCTGCCCCGACCCAGGAAATACCGACAACCTCTGCCCCCTCCTGTAAATATGGACAACCTCTGCCCCCTCCTGTAAATATGGACAACAGCCCTGGCCCTTCTCCCCAGAGGTGCCGCCAGCCCTGGCCATCCTCCCCAGAGGCGCCGCCAGCCCTGGCCATCCTCCCCAGAGGCGCCGCCAGCCCTTGCCAACATTCACCATGTGTAAAAATAGACATTGCTGCTGTCACACACACACAATAGTCCTTAAAAGGACTTTTGGGTCTGTAAAGTTTTTCTAATAAAAATAGTCCAATATCACTCCCTACACGGTCTGTCCCTTCTACAGCACAGCTCTCCCTGACTAAAACTGAGCCGAACACGCGACATCAGGTGCTATATAGCGTCCCGGCCAGCCAATCACTGTAATGCCAGTAACCAACATGGCTACAGCATTACAGTGAGGGCAGTACTTACCTACACACTTATCGGCTGCGTAGCAGACAAGAAACGTACGAGGAGGAGACTCGAGCATTGCGCTCAAGCGCATGAAGTATCCGGCCGAGGATGCTCGCTCAACACTAGGAAACAGGCTTAATGGTCGCAGTCTCTTTAGAGGTTACCGGCTTCGCATGGCCGCAGTCTCTTTCCAGGCTTCGCATGGCCGCAGTCTCTTTCCAGGCTTCGCATGGCCGCAGTCTCTTTTCAGGCTTACTCTCTCCTCTGGCATTTGTGGCGTTTCATACACAGTAGGTGGCTGCCCTTGCTCGCCGCTCCCCGCCGCTCTAACCTGCCCCTAGTTCCCCAGCGCGGCACTCCAGTGGTCACTCACTCCACCAGCTGTCGACGACCCCATTGAAGTCCGTGGATAAAATAACCGCTCGGCGTAAACTCAGTGGCGCGGTTGGTTTCGCCACATAAACGAACACAGAACAGCGTATATATGAGGTATAATAGGGGAGCACAGCCCCCACATACCGCCACCCCGGATCTGTACACCGTATATATGAGGTATAATACAGGAGCACAGCCCCCACATACCGCCACCCCGGATCTGTACAGCGTATATATGAGGTATAATACAGGAGCACAGCCCTCACATACCGCCACCCCGGATCTGT
>CM065591.1:510325977-510396358 GCA_033119425.1 Bufotes viridis
GCCAGGTGACTGATACGGAGGCCGCTCAGCCTGCCTCTGCTCTCCCTGCTCCAGCCGCCGGCCCACGAGGCTCCCAGCAGCTGGCCGAGCTGATCTCCATTCCGATCCATGGCGCTGAGGTGTGGCCAGGTCATGTGACCGCGGTACGGTGACATCACATGGTGTATCTAGAGGCCGCAACGCTCACTGAGGGCCTGGACTCTCCTGCTGAAGGGTGAGGGAGTCAGAACATCCTGAGGATAACCCCTTAACATATCTCCTAAAGAAGGGAATTAAAGGCACACACGGGGTCCTCTACGATACACACGGGAAATATCAGGAGAATGTATGACCGGAAGAGAAGAGAGGCCGGGTGATGTATATGGGGGGTTGTAGAGGCCGGGTGATGTATATGGGGTGTAGAGGCCGGGTGATGTATATGGGGGTTGTAGAGGCCGGGTGATGTATAGGGGGGGTGTAGAGGCCGGGTGATGTATATGGGGGGTGTAGAGGCCGGGTGATGTATAGGGGGTGTAGAGGCCGGGTGATGTATAGGGGGTGTAGAGGCCGGGTGATGTATAGGGGGTGTAGAGGCCGAGTGATGTATAGGGGGTGTAGAGGCGCGGAGATGTATATGGGGAGTGTAGAGGCCGGGTGATGTATAGGGGGTGTAGAGGCCGGGAGATGTATATGGGGGGTGTAGAGGCCGGGAGATGTATATGGGGGGTGTAGAGGCCGGGTGATGTATATGGGGGTGTAGAGGCCGGGTGATGTATATGGGGGTGTAGAGGCCGGGTGATGTATATGGGGTGTAGAGGCCGGGTGATGTATAGGGGTGTAGAGGCCGGGTGATGTATAGGTGTAGAGGCCGGGTGATGTATATGGGGGTGTAGAGGCCGGGTGATGTATATGGGGGTGTAGAGGCCGGGTGATGTATATGGGAGTGTAGAGGCCGGGTGATGTATATGGGGGGTGTAGAGGCCGGGTGATGTATATGGGGGGTGTAGAGGCCGGGTGATGTATATGGGGGTGTAGAGGCCGAGTGATGTATATGGGGGTGTAGAGGCCGAGTGATGTATATGGGGGTGTAGAGGCCGAGTGATGTATATGGGGTGTAGACGCTGGGTGATGTATAGGGGTGTAGAGGCCGGGTGATGTATAGGGGTGTAGAGGCCGGGTGATGTATAGGGGTGTAGAGGCCGGGTGATGTATAGGGTGTAGAGGCCGGGTGATGTATAGGGGTGTAGAGGCCGGGTTATGTATAGGGGGTGTAGAGGCCGGGTGATGTATATGGGGGTGTAGAGGCCGGGTGATGTATATGGGGTGTGTAGAGGCCTGGTGATGTATATGGGGTGTGTAGAGGCCGGGTGATGTATATGGGGGGTGTAGAGGCCGGGTGATGTATATGGGGGGTGTAGAGGCCGGGTGATGTATATGGGGGTGTAGAGGCCGGGTGATGTATATGGGGGTGTAGAGGCCGGGTGATGTATAGGGGTGTAGAGGCCGGGTGATGTATAGGGGTGTAGAGGCCGGGTGATGTATAGGGGTGTAGAGGCCGGGTGATGTATATGGGGGGGTGTAGACGCCGGGTGATGTATATGGGGTGTAGAGGCCGGGTGATGTATAGGGGGTGTAGAGGCCGGGTGATGTATAGGGGTGTAGAGGCCGGGTGATGTATAGGGGTGTAGAGGCCGGGTGATGTATAGGGTGTAGAGGCCGGGTGATGTATAGGGGTGTAGAGGCCGGGTGATGTATATAGGGGTGTAGACGCCGGGTGATGTATATGGGGTGTAGAGGCCGGGTGATGTATAGGGGTGTAGAGGCCGGGTGATGTATAGGGTGTAGAGGCCGGGTGATGTATAGGGGTGTAGAGGCCGGGTGATGTATATGGGGGTGTAGAGGCCGGGTGATGTATATGGGGTGTGTAGAGGCCGGGTGATGTATAGGGTGTAGAGGCCTGGTGATGTATATGGGGTGTAGAGGCCTGGTGATGTATATGGGGTGTAGAGGCCGGGTGATGTATATGGGGTGTAGAGGCCGGGTGATGTATATGGGGTGTAGAGGCCGGGTGATGTATATGGGGGTGTAGAGGCCGGGTGATGGTATGGGGGTGTAGAGGCCAGGTGATGTATAGGGGTGTAGAGGCCGGGTGATGTATATGGGGGTGTAGAGGCCGGGTGATGTATAGGGGGTGTAGAGGCCGGGTGATGTATATGGGGTGTAGAGGCCGGGTGATGTATAGGGGTGTAGAGGCCGGGTGATGTATGGGGGTTGTAGAGGCCAGGTGATGTATGGGGGGGGTGTAGAGGCCGGGTGATGTATATGGGGGGTGTAGAGGCCGGGTGATGTATAGGGGGGGTGTAGAGGCCGGGTGATGTATAGGGGGGGTGTAGAGGCCGGGTGATGTATATGGGGGTGTAGAGGCTGGGTGATGTATATGAGGGGTAGAGGCCGGGTGATGTATATGGGGTGTAGACCCTGGGTGATGTATAGGGGTGTAGAGGCCGGGTGATGTATATGGGGTGTGGAGGCCGGGTGATGTATATGGGGTGTAGAGGCCGGGTGATGTATATGGGGGTGTAGAGGCCGGGTGATGTATATGGGGGTGTAGAGGCCGGGTGATGTATATGGGGTGTAGAGGCCGGGTGATGTATAGGGGGTGTAGAGGCCGGGTGATGTATATGGGGGTGTAGAGGCCGGGTGATGTATATGGGGGTGTAGAGGCCGGGTGATGTATATGAGGGGTGTAGAGGCCGGGTGATGTATATGGGGTGTAGACCCTGGGTGATGTATAGGGGGTGTAGAGGCCGGGTGATGTATATGGGGTGTGGAGGCCGGGTGATGTATATGGGGGGTGTAGAGGCCGGGTGATGTATATGGGGGGTGTAGAGGCCGGGTCATGTATATGGGGGGTGTAGAGGCCGGGTGATGTATATGGGGTGTGGAGGCCGGGTGATGTACAGGGGTGTAGACCCTGGGTGATGTATATGGGGTGTAGACGCCGGGTGAGGTACACAGGTGGGGGGGGGGGCGGCGGCTGCGGCTCTGGAGGCCGGGCAGGTTGATACAAGGAGGGAGGAGACACTGAAGGCCGGGGCTCAGGGGGATCCGGGCTGTCGGGTGACTCACCCTCGGGCGGCTGTCAGGCCTCGGCTTCCCCGTCTCCGGCTGCCATTGTAGAGAGAACAGCTGAGAGTGGTGACGTCACTGCAGCGACTCCCAGCACAAGCCCGCCCATTGTGTGACGTCACACGCCTCACCCAGCACGTGACGTTGCGTCGCTGGAGTATTTCCATGGTAACAAGAGCTCCCTGCTTGTCTGCGGTCCTGAAATGTGTCCTCCCGGCCCCCGTCCATACATGGAGCCGCAGAGAGAGCGCCCTCATCAGCTCTATATGATGATGAGAGTTGTAGTCCCCGGCAGAGCCCATTATCCAGGCTACCTGACTGAGAGGGGAGAGCAACGTTCGCGATTTGTACTGGAGATGGTGGTAATCAGCAGCAGCATCCTTGAGGAGCCCAGCGTCTGAGGAAAAGATGTACTAATCAGCAGAACCAACCCCGAGGAGTCCGAGGAAAAGACGTAGTAGTCAGCAGAGACAACCCTAAGGAGCTCAGAGCCTGAGTAAAAGAGGTACTAATCAGCAGAACCAACCCCGAGGAAATCAGAATCTAAAGAAAATACGTAGTAATGAGCAGAAGCAACCCTGAGGAGCCCAGAGTCTGAGAAAAAGATGTAGTAATCAGCAGAAACAAGCCTAAGGAGCTCAGAGTCTGAGGAAAAGATGTAGTAATCAGCAGAGGCAACCCTCAGGAGCTGAGAGTCTGAAGAAAAGACATAGTAATCAGCAGAAGCAACCCTCCAGGGCTCCATAGGCTCCTTTCAGAGGAGCCAGTTTCACTCTCTGGACTGGCAGACCGAGGAAGCAGCAGCTCCTGTCCTGACCTCCCAGCACCTCCAGGACAAGAGCTCAGAGCGTTCCCTCCAGGACAAGAGCTCAGAGCGTTCCCTCCAGGACAAGAGCTCGGAGCGTTCCCTCCAGGACAAGAGCTCGGAGCGTTCCCTCCAGGACAAGAGCTCGGAGCGTTCTCTCCAGGACAAGAGCTCGGAGCGTTCCCTCCAGGACAAGAGCTCGGAGCGTTCCCTCCAGGACAAGAGCTCGGAGCCTTCTCCCCAGGACAAGAGCTCGGAGCGTTCTCTCCAGGACAAGAGCTCGGAGCGTTCCCTCCAGGACAAGAGCTCGGAGCGTTCCCTCCAGGACAAGAGCTCGGAGCGTTCTCCCCAGGACAAGAGCTCGGAGCGTTCTCTCCAGGACAAGAGCTCGGAGCGTTCTCTCCAGGACAAGAGCTCGGAGCGTTCTCCCCAGGACAAGAGCTCGGAGCGTTCCCTCCAGGACAAGAGCTCGGAGCGTTCCCTCCAGGACAAGAGCTCGGAGCGTTCCCTCCAGGACAAGAGCTCGGAGCGTTCCCTCCAGGACAAGAGCTCGGAGCGTTCTCTCCAGGACAAGAGCTCGGAGCGTTCCCTCCAGGACAAGAGCTCGGAGCGTTCTCTCCAGGACAAGAGCTCGGAGCGTTCCCTCCAGGACAAGAGCTCGGAGCGTTCCCTCCAGGACAAGAGCTCGGAGCGTTCTCTCCAGGACAAGAGCTCGGAGCGTTCCCTCCAGGACAAGAGCTCGGAGCGTTCCCTCCAGGACAAGAGCTCGGAGCGTTCCCTCCAGGACAAGAGCTCGGAGCGTTCCCTCCAGGGCAAGAGCTCGGAGCGTTCCCTCCAGGGCAAGAGCTCGGTGCGTTCTCTCCAGGACAAGAGCTCGGAGCGTTCTCCCCAGGACAAGAGCTCGGAGCGTTCTCTCCAGGACAAGAGCTCGGAGCGTTCTCTCCAGGGCAAGAGCTCGGTGCGTTCTCCCCAGGACAAGAGCTCGGTGCGTTCTCCCCAGGACAAGAGCTCGGAGCGTTCTCCCCAGGACAAGAGCTCGGTGCGTTCTCCCCAGGACAAGAGCTCGGAGCGTTCTCCCCAGGACAAGAGCTCGGAGCGTTCTCCCCAGGACAAGAGCTCGGAGCGTTCTCTCCAGGACAATAGCTCGGTGCGTTCTCCCCAGGACAAGAGCTCGGAGCGTTCTCCCCAGGACAAGAGCTCGGAGCGTTCTCCCCAGGACTAGAGCTCGGTGCGTTCTCCCCAGGACAAGAGCTCGGAGCGTTCTCCCCAGGACAAGAGCTCGGAGCGTTCCCTCCAGGACAAGAGCTCGGAGCGTTCTCTCCAGGACAAGAGCTCGGAGCGTTCTCCCCAGGACAAGAGCTAGGAGCGTTCTCTCCAGGACAAGAGCTCGGAGCGTTCTCTCCAGGACAATAGCTCGGTGCGTTCTCCCCAGGACAAGAGCTCGGAGCGTTCCCTCCAGGACAAGAGCTCGGAGCGTTCTCTCCAGGACAAGAGCTCGGAGCGTTCTCTCCAGGACAAGAGCTCGGAGCGTTCCCTCCAGGACAAGAGCTCGGAGCGTTCTCCCCAGGACAAGAGCTCGGAGCGTTCTCTCCAGGACAAGAGCTCGGAGCGTTCTCCCCAGGACAAGAGCTCGGAGCGTTCTCTCCAGGACAAGAGCTCGGAGCGTTCTCTCCAGGACAAGAGCTCGGAGCGTTCTCCCAGGACAAGAGCTCGGAGCGTTCTCTCCAGGACAAGAGCTCGGAGCGTTTCTCCCAGGACAAGAGCTCGGAGCGTTCTCTCCAGGACAAGAGCTCGGAGCGTTCTCTCCAGGACAAGAGCTCGGAGCGTTCTCTCCAGGACAAGAGCTCGGAGCGTTCTCTCCAGGACAAGAGCTCGGAACGTTCTCCCCAGGACAAGAGCTCGGAGCGTTCTCTCCAGGACAAAAGCTCAGCAGCTTCTAACCAGACCCCATGAGTTGAGGTGGAGTGTAGGAGATGCTATGTTATATCCACATTATTGCCATTTGTCACAACAGCCTTGATTTAGGCTAAGGATGCCAACCCACTCTTTTCCCTATGTGCTTCAGTATTTGGAGTTACCGAACAAACTGCCAAATTGTCGAACGGCTAGTTGGTCGACGTTCGTATAGCCGAACAAGCGGTGCGCGTGTTTTTTTCATCAAGTTCATGGAACTAAAATTGGACACTCGACGGCACGAACACCGCTGGGACCTCCACCTCCATCTGAATTCAACTGAAAATAATACGAACGGCTTCCTTTGTCTATTTGAACCAAGAGCTCGGAGCGTTCTCCCCAGGACAAGAGCTCGGAGCGTTCTCCCCAGGACAAGAGCTCGGAGCGTTCTCCCCAGGACAAGAGCTCGGAGCGTTCTCCCCAGGACAAGAGCTCGGAGCGTTCTCTCCAGGACAAGAGCTCGGAGCGTTCTCTCCAGGACAAGAGCTCGGAGCGTTCTCTCCAGGACAAGAGCTTGCAGCGTTCTCTCCAGGACAATAGCTCGGTGCGTTCTCTCCAGGACAAGATCTCGCAGCGTCCTCCCCAGGGCAAGAGCTCGGAGCGTTCTCTCCAGGACAAGAGCTCGGAGCCTTCTCTCCAGGACAAGAGCTCGGAGCCTTCTCCCCAGGACAAGAGCTCGGAGCGTTCCCTCCAGGACAAGAGCTCGGAGCGTTCTCTCCAGGACAAGAGCTCGGAGCGTTCTCTCCAGGACAAGAGCTCGGAGCGCTCTCTCCAGGACCAGAGCTCGGAGTGTTCTCTCCAGTACAAGATCTTGCAGCGTCCTCCCCAGGGCAAGAGCTCGGAGCGTTCTCTCCAGGACAAGAGCTCGGAGCGTTCTCTCCAGGACAAGAGCTCGGAGCGTTCTCTCCAGGACAAGAGCTCGGAGCGTTCTCTCCAGGACAAGAGCTCGGAGCGTTCTCTCCAGGGCAAGAGCTCGGAGCGTTCTCTCCAGGGCAAGAGCTCGGAGCGTTCTCTCCAGGACAAGAGCTCGGAGCGTTCTCCCCAGGACAAGAGCTCGGAGCGTTCTCTCCAGGACAAGAGCTCGGAGCGTTCTCTCCAGGACAAGAGCTCGGAGCGTTCTCTCCAGGACAAGAGCTCGGAGCGTTCTCTCCAGGACAAGAGCTCGGAGCGTTCTCCCCAGGACAAGAGCTCGGAGCGTTCTCTCCAGGACAAGAGCTCGGAGCGTTCTCCCCAGGACAAGAGCTCGGAGCGTTCTCTCCAGGACAAGAGCTCGAGCGTTTCTCCCAGGACAAGAGCTCGGAGCGTTCTCCCAGGACAAGAGCTCGGAGCGTTCTTCCAGGACAAGGGCTCGGAGCGTTCTCTCCAGGACAAGAGCTCGGAGCGTTCTCTCCAGGACAAGAGCTCGGAGCGTTCTCTCCAGGACAAGAGCTCGGAGCGTTCTCTCCAGGACAAGAGCTCGGAGCGTTCTCTCCAGGACAAGAGCTCGGAGCGTTCTCCCCAGGACAAGAGCTCGGAGCGTTCTCCCCAGGACAAGAGCTAGGAGCGTTCTCTCCAGGACAAGAGCTCGGAGCCTTCTCCCCAGGGCAAGAGCTCGGAGCGTTCCCTCCAGGACAAGAGCTCGGAGCGTTCTCTCCAGGGCAAGAGCTCGGAGCGTTCTCTCCAGGACAAGAGCTCGGAGCGTTCTCCCCAGGGCAAGAGCTCGGAGCGTTTCTCCCAGGACAAGAGCTCGGAGCGTTCTCTCCAGGACAAGAGCTCGGAGCGTTCTCTCCAGGACAAGAGCTCGGAGCGTTCTCCCCAGGACAAGAGCTCGGAGCGTTCTCTCCAGGACAAGAGCTCGGAGCGTTCTCTCCAGGACAAGAGCTCGGAGCGTTCTCTCCAGGACAAGAGCTCGGAGCGTTTTCCAGGACAAGAGCTCGGAGCGTTCTCTCCAGGACAAGAGCTCGGAGCGTTCTCTCCAGGACAAGAGCTCGGAGCGTTCTCTCCAGGACAAGAGCTCGGAGCGTTCTCCCAGGACAAGAGCTCGGAGCGTTCTCTCCAGGACAAGAGCTCGGAGCGTTCTCTCCAGGACAAGAGCTCGGAGCGTTCTCTCCAGGACAAGAGCTCGGAGCGTTCTCTCCAGGACAAGAGCTCGGAGCGTTCTCTCCAGGACAAGAGCTCGGAGCGTTCTCTCCAGGACAAGAGCTCGGAGCGTTCTTCCAGGACAAGAGCTCGAGCGTTCTCTCCAGGACAAGAGCTCGGAGCGTTCTCTCCAGGACAAGAGCTCGGAGCGTTCTCTCCAGGACAAGAGCTCGGAGCGTTCTCTCCAGGACAAGAGCTCGGAGCGTTCTCTCCAGGACAAGAGCTCGGAGCGCTCTCTCCAGGACAAGAGCTCGGAGCGTTCTCTCCAGGACAAGAGCTCGGAGCGCTTCTCCCCAGGACAAGAGCTCGGAGCGTTCCCTCCAGGACAAGAGCTCGGAGCGTTCTCTCCAGGGCAAGAGCTCGGAGCGTTCTCTCCAGGACAAGAGCTCGGAGCCTTCTCCCCAGGGCAAGAGCTCGGAGCCTTCTCCCCAGGGCAAGAGCTCGGAGCCTTCTCCCCAGGGCAAGAGCTCGGAGCGTTCTCTCCAGGGCAAGAGCTCGGAGCGTTCTCTCCAGGACAAGAGCTCGGAGCGTTTCTCCAGGACAAGAGCTCGGAACGCTCTCTCCAGGACAAGAGCTCGGAACGTTTCTCCCAGGACAAGAGCTCGGAGCGTTCTCTCCAGGACAAGAGCTCGGAGCGTTCTCTCCAGGACAAGAGCTCGGAGCGTTCTCCCCAGGACAAGAGCTCGGAGCGCTTCTCCAGGACAAGGGCTCGAGCGTTCTCTCCAGGACAAGAGCTCGGAGCGTTCTCTCCAGGACAAGAGCTCGGAGCGTTCTCTCCAGGACAAGAGCTCGGAGCGTTCTCTCCAGGACAAGAGCTCGGAGCGTTCTCCCCAGGACAAGAGCTCGGAGCGTTCTCCCCAGGACAAGAGCTCGGAGCGTTCTCCCCATCAGTATGGAACTGAATTTTGGCTAAGCACCTCAAGTAGAGGTTTCAATGCTTTGCGTTTCTGAAGCGTTATCCATGATAAGTCTTGGAACACAGACACTTGTGAACCTCCGTAATCCATTTTGCGCATTGAGCGAGCCTTAGACATTCTATCCTCCTTCAGAGAAAAGTCATTGACATAGCATATTATATCTCGCGGGAGTCCCCCCAAAGATTTAGGGCGAAGAGCCCTATGTGCCCTGTCCATCTTAATGGAGTGGGTTAATGGGCGGGCTAGGATAGTGTTAAAGATATGTAGCAATATTGCAGGAACATCTTTGCTTTCTTTGGACTCAGGGACCCCTCTCACCCTTATATTATGATGTCTGCCCCCGTTGTCCAGGTCCTCGACGTGCCACTGTAGCTCCCTTAGGAGAAGAGACTGTGAGGAAGTGCGGTCCTGAACATGGCAGATCACAGACCTAGCAGTGTTGTGGTCTTCCTCCAGTTGGTTGAGACGGAGACCTATATTCTGGACGTCCGTTTGAATAGCCTGCACTTCGGCTTTAAAGGCATCTTTTACTTCTGATATAAGGGCTTTAAATTCCTGTTTAGTAGGAAGCTGTTGTATATGGGACCACCAATCAGGAGGGGGGATCTGGGGCAATCTGGATCAGCTGAGCTTGAGGACGAGGCTGACCGGTGTCTAGAGGGGGATCTAGACCTCAAAATCAGTGGGATGTCAGAGCCATCTGCTGGTAAAAGCCTAGGCATCTCCTCAGGTGTCTGGTCTGTGATCCTCCTAGAACTGACAGCTCTTGGAGGCAATGGTCCTAGCTGCTGATAACATAGATCAAGGCGGTCAGCAGTAAGAGGCAGTGAGACCCCGGAGGGCGGTTAACCCATGTATGTCTGCTTGAGAGGCTGTGTGTCTGTCATCAGTAACAGAGCTCTGTGGCTGGACAAGAGCAGGAGGGGTTAATGAAGAGTCTAGATTCTGCTGCACTGCAGATCTCGTCCCGGTAAGCACAGGATTAAGAAGTTGTCCCTGCAGATGTCCTCGGGTGGTGGGTGAAGGAGACTGTGCAGTTAGCTCCCTTGACCTGCGCTCCTCCCCCATCTTCACCGGCCCTGAAAACTCTCCATGCCTCCTCACCTCTGCTCCCGGTAAGCGGGAGTCTCATCTGTCTGAATGAGCCCCCAGCTGTGTTATTGCTTGTGCTCCGAGCAACAGGAGAGACATGGGCGATGAGCTGTGTGGCAGCTGGGAGGCGGATACTGGCCCGCTCCTGGGCTGTGCAGCGTGGCTGGAGGGCGCCATCTTGGACTCAAAGGCATCCATAGTAAGAGATGTTGAAGTTTCTGGGGGGTCTGTGCTGGGTTTAGACTGCTTCCCCATCTTTCTCTTCCCCATTGCAGTGAGGGATAGTGCAAATTTTAAGCTGAATGGAGCTTGTGGGCGACAGAGCTCTAAGTTCAGGCGTCTAGCACCATCGGCTTCTGGCCACGCCCCCATGACTGTCTTTTCAAATGACCACATGATGGTGAAATTCATTGCCCTACCTTCTCGTGTCTCCATTATAAAAGTGCCCCGTTATTCCAGGATTATGATTAGGAACCATACTCTTTATCCTGTCGAGATAGAGGACGTCGAGGGAGAAGTGGAGAGTATTGATGCCTTCCAAAACCAAGACATTGCCATAAATCCAGATTTACAATTTCTGCTGGACACAAACAAACCCAGCCATATGGTCCGTATGGTAATCAGAAGGGATAATGTCACCATGGACACCCTACAATTTTCTGCATCGGACAATGATGTATTGTATCCCTCCGTCTGGACATGAGGGGCAGATTATATATAGGGTGTACTGATTTTCGTCATCCTGGGATGGTTGAGCTTTCTAACTATCCAAGTGGTGCGTTGAATAAGATTTTTCAGAAAGAGTTTAGCCAAGCTATGGCTGGAACATTACAAACCTAGTCTGCGCACCTCGGTTCTTGAAGGATCCATATGAAAAGCCCTTTTTGAACATTCCAACATAATCTAATTAATTACATTGGATTAGGTTGTAATGAAGGGGGATTATGTTGTGCCTTTTCATAAGTATACATATTCTTGACATTCATTGCCTTTAAGAGTCATGCTCCATATTCTCCATTTTGTATGTCCCATGTAGGCCGAAGTGAATTTATAGAAAGGTTACCACTCATTAGTGTCTGGCCTTGCAGATGTGTGCAGACTTAAGAGGAGTAACTTTTACCTCATTGCTAAAGTATGGCGGAGATGAGAGTTTTTCCTTGAAGCACATCTGGTATATGTTATTCTATTCTTTTTCTATGTCCATTAATGAGGCAGAAGAATAATTTCTGTTCATTCATATAATGGATCTTATTTAGCTTTTAGCATGAGCTAATCAATAAGTTACAGATATATTGTTTTATATTGCCACATATTATAACAAGGCATTGATGCGTATATTATCCCGTGTACGTTTCACTAGTAGAATATGTATATTCCTAGGATATAGCCAAACGCTATTAATGAGAGCTCATTTGTTATCTACATAGTAGATTTATGACATCAGAACTGTCATACTAGCTTCAGGAAATCTAGGTTTTAATTGGGTCAGATGTCAGAATGTATCTCTCCTCTCTGATTTAAGTTGCAGAGGTCAAATTTATACAACACAAAATTATTTCAGACTTATATAAATTAACTCTTTATATGATGGTGCTAATAGCTTGTGCAATAGTGCCACCTAGCCGTAAGGGGCATCCTTACAACGGCCACAGCAAAGCATTTTGGGTAATATATAACCTCATAGGTTATTACCATAAGTGCACACCCTCCGATATGATTGGGAGACTGTTATCAAGGAGGGTGTATTCTTTCGATAAGGATGGGAATAATTACCTATGCAGATGGTCGGCAGGAGGTCCGATCAAAATAAAAAAAACTACTAAGAACAAAAGACTCAACAGACGCGTGGCCAGGAGAAGTAAAGCTTTGGATTTTATCCTGGATTACTGGAAACCTCTTTAATTGCATTAATTAGTGATATTCATTATTGATCGGAAGTAAAATTTCATTTCCCGCATTGATTTTGATTATTAGAGAGTGCTGGTGCTGTTTGTGGTGTGTCAGCACCATCTTGTGGCACATATTGGTATTACATTTCATTGTCTATCTTTTGCAATATTATTGATTTCTATTCAGCGTTTTTGTATAATAAATTCATATATATTTTTGCATAGACAGTGGGACCTTGTTCTTTACTAATTGCACACAATAATTGAGATTCTTGGTAAACGAGCTCAGAGGTGTTAATTTATGTCCACCTCTCCTCAGCAGGATCAATAACGTTTGATAATTTTTCTGTGATCCTTTCTTTTTATATAAATCCTTTTTGTTTTATAAATCTTTCGACAAAGTCCAATGGTAAAACATTGTTATAATGGAATGTTATAATAAATTATTTCTAGTTGTGTATTTCAATTTGAGTATCCACCTTGGACAGCTTTGAAACACTTAAAAAGGATGGCTTTGCCATATCTACAAGCATGCAACATTCCGGGGGTATCTTTAATGATGTTGTCAATCCCTGGTACCTAAAACTTAGGGTACCTTCACACTGGCGTTTTTCTTTTCCGGCATAGAGTTCCGTCCTCAGGGCTCTATGCCGGAAAAAAACTGATCAGGATTATCCCCATGCATTCTGAATGGAGAGAAATCCGTTCGGGATGAATCAGGATGTCTTGCGTTCAGTATGTGAACGTTTTTTGGACATTGACAGTTTTCTCTCCGTCCTGAAATGCTGGCACACATGACGAAATGCCGGCATTAAGTCCCATTGACTTACATTAGTGCCGGATCCGACATTAAGAAATGACTAAAGGACGGATCCGTCCTTCTGGTCTGCCCATGTGCAGACCTTTAAAACTGTACGGATCTGCACTTGCAATGCATTTGTAGATGGATCAGCAAGCCGGATCTATCTACAAATGCTTTCAGTTGTCATGCGGTTTGCTGGTTCCGGCGGGACGGAACTGCCTGCTGGATCCACACGCCGCAAGTGTGAAAGTACCCTAAGAAGCATGTAACAATACTGCACAAAATAAGATGCATTTAATATTACTTTATATGCAAGCAATGCAATCGGTATTTATATATAAAAATGTAGGTTGCAATACTAAGTGTACATTTCATGTAGTTTGCGGTGCCAAGGTGTCAAAACTGGCTCCAGTGTCACTAATTAAATGAAGTTTGGTAGCTTAGGTCTATAGTTATGCAAATGTCCTCACGCTTAGTGGTAACGAATCACAGTTTTCCTAAAATGGTTGCTGCCCGTGTGAGGACATGGAGAAAGGAAGTATGGGAAGGCAGGATCACCCAGACTGACATGCATGATGCAGCCAATCAGCAGCAGCCAGCCCTGTGATGTCACAGCCCTATAAATACGGCGGCCATCTTAGATTCAGACATTTTCCAGCGTTCTGAGTGCAGGGACAGACGTGTGAAGGCACTAGGGACAGCAATTGGAAAAACCTCATTGTGAAAAAAAATCCCTGAAAAAATAATTTAGAAGTGCAGGGAAAGAATAGGGAGGAATCATTTCACAACATCTTAGTGCAGGGAGAGACGTCCGAAGGCGCTAGGGACCGTGCTAGAAAAGTGATTTATAAGTGCAGGGAAAGATTATTTGGGGATCCAAATAGTCATAATGCAGCTCTGTCATTCCAGCAATTTGTTCTTGGGGTGCAAGTGCTATGTTCAAAAGCCTTTAGTGGCCTATATCTGTGGAAAAAGAAAAATATATACGCAGTTCACTTCCGCAATTATTATTATTTTAGCGTTCACTGTTGCAGTTACAGTTGTGTTCAAAATAATAGCAGTCAGACATCAGTAACCTGATCAATCCCTGTTTTTGGTAGAAATGATATTCTACATGGCAGATCATTTCCTAGCAGGTGTAGTAGAGTAATAGAAATCCAGCAGACCCGACAGTCAGGACACGCTCCTGCTGCTGCTGCTGATTCTGTGTAATGGAGAGGGGTCTGTTCAGCATAATCGCCGTGTGGAGCTCAATCACTGCGGTCATTCATTCTCTGAAAAAAGGTGGCGATTATTGCCCTTATTTCAGGCAGGAAGGCGGCGAATGTTGTAACTGCCAGTTACAGGGCACTTCTCTCTGAAATTCTGAGGAAAATGGGTCGTTCCAGACATTGTTCAGAAGAACAGCGTACCTTAATTAAAAAGTTGATTGGAGCGGGGAAAACATATAAAGAAGAGCAGAAAATGATCGGCTGCTCAGCTAAAATGGTCGCAAATGCTTTAAAATGGGAACCAAAACGTTAAAGGGCTTCTGTCACCCCCCAAAACTCATTTTTCATTTTTGGGCATATTAAAATCCTTATTGTCCGAGTATTCCATATATAGGGCTCTTACCCTGTTCTGTGCCTTCATTTCTTTACAAATCGTGCTTTTATAATATGCTAATTACTTCACTACCAGCAAGTAGGGCGTTTACTTGCTAATAGCCGCCGCAGCCTCCTTTTAAAATAACGCCCCCTCCTCCAGTTGATTGACAGGGCCAGCGCCGATGACGTCTTCTAGAGGATTTTAATATGCCCAAAAATGAGTTTTGGGGGGTGTGGGGAGTCGCTCTGGTAGACAGCGGTGCGGGTGCAGTACTGAGGCAAAACAAAGAGTCCAGGATGTGCAATAAACAGTGTTTTATTCACACTGACACAAAAATAAACAGCAAACAGTCTTTTGGTGGTAATTCACACATGTCAGAAACAAGGAGGCCAAAACAAAACAGGCCAACACAGGTTCAGTCACCTGGGAGGTGTAGGTGCAGGTTCGCACCAGGCTGTCGGCCCAGCCGCAGGAGAATCCACCTTCAGATAGCCAGGAACAAAAGCCACCACCTTGCTGAGCTCCTTCCTCCAGGACAGAGAACTCCTCAGCCCTGTTAGCAGCTCCAGGACAATCACAGCCTCCAGCTGCTGAGCTGGCTGAGCTTTTAAACCCAGCCCAAAACCAGGACTGGATCGTGGGGAGCAGCCACCCACCCTACACTTTAGCTGCTCCCGGTAAGAGCCGGCCCGGATCGGCTTTGCAGCCATGCTATTTAACAGAGTCAAACAGCACTAGCTGCTGCAGACAAAAAAACCCGGCTCTTACCTCACCGAGGCCAGCAACCTCGGTGACACGTACCTGCCATCAAATATGACACCTTGCACCCTCTTACACACCCCCTTTGTTCAACCCTGAGGGGTGAACACACGTGAGGCAGTGGACGCGGACAGGGCATCTGCGTTACCCTGCAAGCGGCCTGCCCTGTGTTCCACGGAGAATTTGAAATTTTGAAGGGATAGGAACCACCTGGTGACCCGAGCATTCCTCTCCTTGGCCTGACTCATCCACTTGAGAGGGGAATGGTCGGTCACCAGATGGAACCTCCTCCCTAACAGGTAGTAGCGGAGAGATTCGAGTGCCCACTTGATAGCCAGGCACTCCCTCTCCACTATACTATATCTGGACTCGGCGGGACTGAGCTTACGGCTCAGGAAGACAACGTGATGTTCTTCCCCGTTGACCTCCTGAGACAGTACCGCACCGAGGCCTACCTCCGAGGCATCGGTCTGTACGACAAACTCCTTGTTGAAGTCGGGTGTCACCAAAACCGGGGACCCACACAGGGCCGACTTCAACGCGGAGAAAGCCTCCTCCGCCTTCTCACTCCAGCTAACCCTCCCAGACTTTCGTCCCTTCAACAGGTCTGTCAATGGCGCTGCTATTGTGGCAAAGTGGGGCACAAACCTCATGTAGTATCCTACAATCCCCAGGAACGACTTTACCTGCCTGGTGGTGACCGGTCGGGGCCAGTTACGAATGGCCTCTACCTTAGTTACCTGAGGTTTGATGACTCCCCGCCCAATGACCTACCCCAGATATTTGGTCTCTTCCAACCCAATCGCACACTTTTTTGGATTGGCGGTTAGTCCAGCTTTCCTCAGGGCATCCACTACCGCCTGCACCTTGGGTAAATGGCTTTCCCAGTCGGTGCTGTGGATGACTACATCATCTAAGTAGGCCGAGGCGTACCGACGATGTGGTCGCAGCACTATGTCCATTAACCTCTGGAAAGTGGCGGGGGCGCCATGCAGGCCAAAGGGTAACACCTTGTAGTGATACAGGCCCTGTGGGGTAACAAACGCGTTTTTTTCCTTAGCCGACTCCGTTAAGGGTACCTGCCAGTACCCTTTAGTGAGGTCCAGCACAGAAAAATAACGGGCTTGTCCTAAATATTCAACAAGCTCGTCTACTCGGGGCATGGGATACGCGTCAAACTTGGATACTTCATTTAACTTGCGAAAGTCGTTGCAGAACCGCAATGTGGCAAATCTAGCCACTTCCAGAATGTCTTTGTATATATCCTGCTATTACTGTCATGTTATTACCTGTTGTAGCACATTGCTATTCCACGTTGTTAGGCTGTCTGTACGGCTCAGTCTGTACTGTTTACTATGGTAAATGCAGGGCTGTTCTGTGCCTCTTCCCCTCCCCCTTCTTTCTAACCCATTGTATGTAAATGAGGCTGTTGGGGGGTTTAGAGGTTTGTGTGCTATGCCTAGAAAATAAAGTTCAGTTGACTCCCAGACTATGTGTCGTCTAGTCCTTGGGAAAAAGGGATCCTTGTAAAGCTACCTGGATTATTGTATGATGTTCCGGTCTACCAGCGGAGATATTGTGGACTATACCGCCTCTCCGCTACAATTGGTGGCAAGCGACGGGATTCAAACCGCACAGCAAAGCAGCAGTTCGTTGAAACAGCCATTCGGAAATATACCGGAGTTCGAGAATATTTGCAGTTTTACGAACAAACGGTGAATGGAAACGAACTATGCAACATTGAAACGAACTACGTTAAAGGAATTATTGGAAGCAAGGGGAAGAATAGCCAGCAACAAAACGAAGGCTACTCTTGTGGCCGAACTCATGGAGGGGGACAGAGCAGCCACTACGGCAACTCCACAGGAGACAGAGCCAACGGAATTTGCAAGAGAGCTCAACAGCAGGTTAGCTTTTACCCAAACACCCCTCCGTGGAGACAGTAGAAAGACTGATGGCAGATGTACAGGAGTACATTGTGGCTAAGCAAAACGCTATTCAGCGAGTCGGGGAAGCCCTGCGCCCACCAGCACTACCCAGGGAAAAGCTAAGATTCCCTACCAAGCTTTTAAAAATTACACAGAAGGAGAAAGTGATATCGACGAATACCTACAGGATTTCGAAAGGTTGTGCCAGCTACACGACATCAGCCCGGCTGACCAAGTACCCCTGCTGGCAGGTAGATTATCAGGCCGTGCCGCAGAGGCATACCGGACCGTCCCAGACGAAGACATCAGGAATTATCCCAAAGTCAAACAAGCCATCCTAGCACGGTATGCCATTACCTCTGAGGCATACCGACTCAAATTCCGGGACATCAAGAAACAAACAAAAGACTCACACACCGAATGGGCACACCGACTACAGCGAGCCGCCAAGGGGTGGATGGAAGCAACACGGGTCACCACTATGGAAGAGATGTTCCAGTTAATAGTACTGGAGCAGTTTTTCAATGGACTAACCACAGAACTGCAAAATTGGGTACGAGATCGCAAACCCCGTACCCTACCAGAGGCAGCCAAGCTAGCTGACGAGTTTCAAGACACCAGGCGAGACCAACGGACACCACACCGGACCACGTATGGATCTACCACCCCTCTGCCAGCAGTGACTACTCTTGCTCCCCACGACCAGCCGCGAGCCACAACCAGTACCCTCCTAGGTACCATACCCGACCACCAATCCGCTGCCACACCTGCAACCAACAGGGACACATCCAAAGAGACTGCCCACGTAACCGATCTCGCCAGAACTGGAACCACCAGGGTCCTCCGCCCTCCAATCGGGCCGCAGTACACTGCTGCCAAAGAGAATCTGTGCTCCCAACATCCACAGTTACCTCAGCAGAAGAATCTCTGGGGACCTTACACGAGGTAAACCCCATACAAGCCGCCTCCGACAACCGCCAGGGGCACCGCCAGGTGGTACACATGGAGGGGAAGAGTCTACAAGGATTACGTGACTCTGGGGCCACGTTGACTCTGGTCCGAAATCATTTGGTGCCTAAGCACACCCTCACTGGGGACTGTGTAGCTGTACGGGTGGCAGGGGAGCAATTTACAAAGTTCCCACGGCCAAGGTGCATTTGAATTGGGGGCAGGGCATGGAAATGTGGAGGTGGGAATTATGCAGGATTTGCCCGCTGATGTTATTTTGGGGAACGACTTGGGGAGCTCACCTCTGCTTTCATCCCTCAACCAACCATCCAAGAGGCCTACCCGGTTGTTACCCGGCAGCAAGCACGCACCACGGCTCCTTCCGATCACCCTGAGGCTCAGGTAAACAATATGCCACACACCCCTCCTATTCTCCCTGGGATGCCCCCTGGAATTTGGCAGTGAGGTGGCCCTAGATCCCTCCCTGCAGGTATATAAAGATAGGATAAACAAGGACCAAGGAGGGTTGGAGGGAGAGCGATATGCTTGGGACAAAGGTCTCATATACCGATATTCAGAGAAGGTAGTAGCAGGGTCCATACCCGTGCCCACTAAGCAGTTAGTGGTACCTCGAAAGTATAGACGAGAGTTGCTACGCATCGCGCACGATATACCATTATCAGGACATTTAGGAATCAGCCGAACTAAACATCGGCTGACGCAGAACTTCTTCTGGCCAGGTATCTCAAAGGATATTAGACAATACTGCCAAACGTGCGATACCTGCCAGAGGGTAGGGAAGAGAGGGGATCGCTATAAAGCCAAACTCAGATCCCTGCCCATAATCGAAGAACCCTTCAGTCGAGTAGCTGTAGACATAATAGGACCCCTAGCAAAACCCAGTCCCTCCGGCAAGAAATACATCTTGACCGTAGTGGACTACGCCACTAGATACCCAGAGGCAGTGGCGTTGACCAATGTACATGCAGAAACGATAGCGGATGCCCTTATGCGAATATTCTCCCGGATGGGATTTCCCGCGAGATTATTTCGGATAGGGGCACCCAGTTTACTGCAGAGGTCACCCACCAACTCTGGAAAGTGTGTGGGGTGCAACCGATCTTAAACTCCGCCTACCACCCCCAGTCCAACGGGCTCTGCGAACGGTTCAACGGAACACTTAAACAGATGATCCGCACGTTCATAGATACTCAAAAAGACTGGGAACGGTTTTTGCCCCACTTGCTCTTTGCCTATAGGGAAGTACCCCAAGAATCCACGGGATTCTCCCTTTTGAATTATTGTTCGGGAGGAGAGTGAGGGGTCCCTTAGACCTTATCAGAGAACACTGGGAGGGAGGGCTAACTACGAATGGCACCCCTATTGTCCCATATGTGCTAGAGTTTAGGGAATGCTTGGAGGCTCTGACCCAGACGGTACGTACTAACCTCCAAGCGGCCCAACAACGACAGCGCCGATGGTACGATAAGGGGCCAGGGACCGCAGCTTTCAGGTCGGGCAGAAGGTGTTAATCCTACGGCCAGTCCCTAATGACAAGCTGCAGGCCTCCTGGCAGGGCCCATACAAGGTGGTGGAGCAAATCTGTGATACCACCTATGTGATCGGCCCGTGCGCTGGGGCAGGGGGCAGACGCATGCTCCATGTGAACATGCTGAAGCCATACTACGAGCGCACAGAGGAGGTGACCGCTATTTGCGCCTCTGCCGCAGAGGACTTTGACAATTTACCTCTCCCAGACCTCCTAGAGAAAGAGGGCCAGAAAGAGGACCTGGAAGAGGTTCAGTTAGGCGAGCGGCTGAGTCCCCAGGAAAGGGCGCAGGCTCATAGTCTAATAAGGGAAAAGGGACCACTTTTTCTAATCTCCCGGGTACACTCCGTTAGCCACCCACAGAGTAGAAACACCAGGGCAGACCCCCTCCGCCAACCTCCTTACCGCATACCTGAATCCGTAAAGGAGAATATGCGCAAGGAGATTGAAGAAATGCTACAGCTAGGAGTCATAGAGCACTCTGAAAGCCCTTGGGCCTCCCCAGTAGTTCTGGTGCCGAGCGGGATGGGACAACCCGCTTCTGCGTCGACTCACCGGAGGCTTAATGATAAGACCGTATCCGATGCCTACCCTATGCCCCAGATAGACGAGCTCCTAGACAAAATGGCCAGGGCCAATACCTCACAACAATAGATCTTTGTAAGGGGTATTGGCAGATTCCCCTAGCCGAAGACGCCATTCCTAAGTCGGGCGTTTGTCACCCCGCTTGGCCTGTACCAGTTAAAGGTCATGCCATTCGGGATGAAAACGCCCGGCTACTTTTCAGAGGATGGTGGATCGGCTATTGGATGGCTTCCAGGAGTACGCTTGCGCCTATCTAGATGATATAGCGATCTTCAGCCACTCCTGGACGGAACACCTGACCCACATAGGAGCCGTACTAGACCGTATTAGGGAGGCAGAATTAACTCTGAAGCCCAGTAAGTGCCATATAGGGATGGCAGAAGTCCAATACCTAGGACACCGGGTAGGGAGCGGCCAACAAAAACCCGAACCGGCTAAGGTAGAGGCTGTAGCCAAATGGC
Organism: Bufotes viridis; assembly: GCA_033119425.1. Taxonomy (NCBI): domain Eukaryota; kingdom Metazoa; phylum Chordata; class Amphibia; order Anura; family Bufonidae; genus Bufotes; species Bufotes viridis. The sequence goes on from CM065591.1 coordinate 510,346,479, forward strand.
CAACCCCTCGTACCAAAACTCAAGTACTGGCATTCCTAGGGACCGCAGGATACTACCGGAAATTTGTGTAGCATCCCCAAGTCAGGGCAATGTGTGGGACTAACCTGGGGAATGCCAGTGATGGAGAGGCCGGCACGCTGTTCCTCTGGGGCACTCTCTGGGTTCTGAAGGGACACAGCCAGGTGGAATGCGAGGTGCCCTTGGTGTTGTAGTTTAACGTGCCTATGGCTGAGTCTCTGAGGTGTCGTGACGCCAGTGCCAGTAAACGGTGGCACACCGTATTTATAGTAGGAATAACAGAGGTGCAGACTTGCAACTTGAAAACAGAATTCCAACTTTACTGAGAACAGTGGAAATTACAGCAGGCAACCTCTTAACACAGTTCTTGTTGCAGAAAATAGACGTTTGTACAGTCGCAGTTACAGCAGGCTTATATCCAGCAAGGTATAACAGAGGGTAAAATAACAGGACTTAGAATTGCAGGTGAACCTTACTTTCTTCCTGACTTGTCCTGACTGGAATTGATGCTTCAAGGCCCCAATGCCCTACTTCTGGCTTATATCCTTGAATCTCCAGTAGACAGTGTACCTCCTCTTGGCATTTAGTACCTCTTGCTCTAGGGATTGCCTCTGCTTGACTTCTGCTGACTGGCTCAGGCCTGAGACATGTGGCCTTCACAGACTCCAGGGTCTGCACTCCTTCCCAGGCCCAGGGCCTGGTGTAGACTTCACAGGCTCATGGCCTGGAGTAGACTGAACTGAGCTTTCCTTCCCTGACTGGGCCTTATATAGACTAGGGCTCCCTAGCTCCCTCTAGTGACTAGAGCTGGAATTACATCCCTAGCCGGCCTGCACATGGCACATTTCACAGTAACAGGGAATTAAATACCATAAATTACATTATATTTTGCAAATAGGACCTTTACCAGCCTCCCCATAAATGAGAGGAACGACAGCAGCCAAGTGACCCTTCTGTAGTGACGGGTAGTACAACTCCCGTACACTACATACCCCGCTGCTTTAAGCTGAGTACGCCCTCGTACTCTAACAGGGTACCGCCCGGCTGGAATTTTCACCTGAAAGAGACAAAAGAAACATGCAGGCATACATACATATCAGTAATCAATTCCATCTGCATTGACAATTATTATCAGGTCCAGCTGGCTGACGGAGAAGTGCGGTGACAAGGGGCGTCGCTCTCTTTCTTCAGGATAGTGAATGGAACTGGGGCGCTGACCTGGCACAGCGGATGTTAGGGAATACCAGGATAGTCCATGACAATGAATGAGTCCATAAAAGCAATATCTCAGAGGCTCGCACATAGGACGTCCATCTCTGGGCACATAGACTTGGATAAAATGGTAATAAATACGGTCAGCAGCACATACATAAAATGACAATACAGGACTCTGACAATACCAGGGTAACATCTTCCTGGCAAGTCCTGCGTATTTTTAAAGTGCTGACATAAAAGCCCTTTTCAACCTGAAATGGGGGTTAAAAGGGGATAAGGTGCAAATAAAAGCACAACTTGGAATTATTAAAGTACTTGACGCCAAAATGGTAGCAGCAGGCAGGATGTCCCGGAACAGAAAGAGGCAGGCTGGGAGCAGTGGTTCCACAGTGGCAACTTATCTTCACAAACATGCCACCGGCCGTGGGGAACTGGCAGCAAGCTCCACCAGCCTGGCAAACTTAAAGGAACAGTTCCTGCAACATGTATGATGTCCCTGTGAGGATGAGCAAACATGGCCTAGCAGGCCTGCTCACAGGTATGTATCAAATGAACCCTGTTTATCAGAGGTAGTGCAGCCCTGTGCTGCGGGTAGTCTGGGCCATGCACCAGGGCCACTTGGAGGGGGTGCCCACCACAAAGAATGGGCTGGAAACATCACCGGTATTGGGCCTACCCACCTCACTGGCCCGCTGGGTTGCGGACACATAGGAGCTGCTGGTCTCGGGACACGGGCCGGCGCTGGGGTAGACACTTCCTCTGGCCGGGACATAACGCCCCCGTCACGACGTACTCGGCTCCTGGAGTTTGTTAGCTTATCTGTTTTCACACTAACTTTGAGCTGGCTCAGTATTAATGGTAGGACCTCGGACTACAGGTTCAGGATGCACAGGGGCACAGGTGACTCACCACTGCTGGGCTGCTGCGATGCTGCACGGGAACTTGCCACTTGACGCAGGCCGTCCAGATGAACTTGCAATATAGCGATCCGCTCCTCCAGGGCGGCGATGTCACTGCTGGATTCCGGCACACTTGCAGCAGGCTCCAATACTTCCTTTCTGCTTGCACAAGTCTGCGGCCACTCCCCAGACTCGGGAGTTCTCGCCCAACTTCAGGCCCGCCCACATTGTAATCCACGTACAGGGGCGGCATCCCAGGACGGTTGTCTCCTCCCTCTTGGAGGGTTTTGGCGCCAAATCTTCGCGCCACTGAGGACAGTGATGGCGCAGGAAGAAGTCCAATGGCGCCGGCGGCCATCTTGGGCGCCATGATGCATCAACTCAATGACAGCAAGCAGCGGTAGTAAAACAGCATAAAAGTCCACAAAAATGCACTTTGAAGTGGCGATTTTCTTCCTCTTGATAGCGCAACACTGCACAGCGCTTTCTGGAAGTTTTTGGGACACTTTTCTGTACGTTTTAGGTCCGCAAGGTTTACTTCAAATAAACAGGCGTTTTGTCACTTGGCAAACTGGTTAAGGCACAAAGTTCACGTTTTTGCTCACAGTCCGTAAAACGTGCGTATCCTGTTCGTGACGCCAAAATGTAGCATCCCCAAGTCAGGACAATGTATGGAACTAACCTGGGGAATGCCAGTGATGGAGAGGCCGGCACGCTGTTCCTCTGGGGCACTCTCTGGGTTCTTGAGGGACACAGCCAGGTGGAACGCGAGGTGCCCTTGGTGTTGTAGTTTAACGTGCCTATGGCTAAGTCCCTGATGTGTCGTGACGCCAGTGCCAGTAAACGGTGGCACACCGTATTTATAGTAGGCATAACAGAGGTGCAGACTTGCAACTTGAAAACAGAATTCCAACTTTACTGAGAACAGTGGAAATTACAGCAGGCAACCTCTTAACACAGTTCTTGTTGCAGAAAATAGACGTTTGTACAGTCGCAGTTACAGCAGGCTTACATCCAGCAAGGTATAACAGAGGGAAAGACAACAGGACTTAGAATTGCAGGTGAACCTTACTTTCTTCCTGACTTGTCCTGACTGGAATTGATGCTTCAAGGCCCCAATGCCCTACTTCTGGCTTATATCCTTGAATCTCCAGTAGACAGTGTACCTCCTCTTGACATTTAGTACCTCTTGCTCTAGGGATTGCCTCTGCTTGACTTCTGCTGACTTGCTTAGGCCTGTGACATGTGGCCTACACAGACTCCAGGGTCTGCACTCCTTCCCAGGCCCAGGGCCTGGTGTAGACTTCACAGGCTCATGGCCTGGAGTAGACTGAACTGAGCTTTCCTTCCCTGACTGGGCCTTATATAGACTAGGGCTACCTAGCTCCCTCTAGTGACTAGAGCTGGAATTACATCCCTAGCCGGCCTGCACATGGCACATTTCACAGTAACAGGGAATCAAATACCATAAATTACATTATATTTTGCAAATAGGACCTTTACCAGCCTCCCCATAAATGAGAGGAGCGACAGCAGCCAAGTGACCCTTCTGTAGTGACGGGTAGTACAACTCCCGTACACTACATTTGTACCCGACTTCAGTACCCTGGCCAAACCCCTCACCGATTTGACCCGCAAGAATCTCCCTAAAATAGTAGTCTGGACCCCAGAGTGTGATCAGGCCTTCCAGCAACTGAAAACGGCTCTTGTAAATTCACCTGTACTTGCCGCGCCTGATCCAACGAAACGCTTTCTCGTCCACACAGACGCTTCTATGTTTGGATTGGGGGCAGTACTGAGCCAAGTCGGAGCAGATGGCGGCGAGCACCCAGTGGCTTACCTAAGCAGAAAACTCCTGCCCAGAGAAGTAAGCTACGCCGCCATCGAAAAGGAATGCCTGGCCGTGGTGTGGGCCCTTAAAAAGCTGCAGCCCTACTTGTATGGGCAACCCTTTTCCTTACTCACAGATCACAACCCGTTGGTGTGGCTGAACAGGGTGTCAGGAGACAATGCCAGGCTGCTGCGTTGGAGTTTAGCGCTGCAGCCTTTTGACTTTACCATCCACTACCGCCCTGGGAAACAGAATGGCAACGCCGACGGGTTATCCAGACAAACAGAACTTGAAAAGTGATCTGTGAGTACTCCTCCGGACATCCCCAAGCCGATCCGTTTGGATCAGACTGTGTATGCCGGCTTGTGGTTCTGGGGGAGCATTGTGGCAAATCTAGCCACTTCCAGAATGTCTTTGTATATATCCTGCTATTACTGTCATGTTATTGCCTGTTGTAGCACATTGCTATTCCACGTTGTTAGGCTGTCTGTACGGCTCAGTCTGTACTGTTTACTATGGTAAATGCAGGGCTGTTCTGTGCCTCTTCCCCTCCCCCTTCTTTCTACCCCATTGTATGTAAATGAGGCTGTTGGGGGGGTTTAGAGGTTTGTGTGCTATTCCTAGGAAATAAAGTTCAGTTGACTCCCAGACTATGTGTCGTCTAGTCCTTGGGAAAAAGGGATCCTTGTAAAGCTACCTGGATTATTGTATGCTGTTCCGGTCTACCAGGGGAGATATTGTGGAGTATACCGCCTCTCCGCTACACGCAACGTCCCATCCGGCTTGGGTATTAGGACTATGGGACTGGCCCACTCACTTTTCGACTCCTCAATGACATCGAGCTTCAACATTAACTGCACTTCCTCCGCGATGGCCCGTCGTCGAGCCTCGGGTACCCGGTATGGTTTTAACCGGACCTTGGCCTGAGGCTCAGTGACGATGTCATGTCGGATGAGAGACGTGCGGCCAGGGAGGTCCGAGAACACATCCGTGTTCCGACTGAGGAACTCCCTGACTTCCTGAACTTGTTTGGAAGACAGGCTGTCTGCAATTTTTACCGTGGTTACTGCTTCACAGGCCTCGAACTGTGGGGCTGGACCCTTTTCACCTAGAAACCCTGGTCGGGGGCTGTGGTCGTCGGCCGCGTCCCTATCTTTCCACGGCTTAAGTAAATTCACGTGGTACACCTGCTCCGGCTTGCGCCGCCTGGCTGGTGTACTTTGTAATTTACTTCCCCTACTCTCGATCACCTCATAGGGGCCCTGCCACCTAGCTAGGAATTTGCTGTCAAGGGTGGGTACCAGAACCAAAACCCGATCTCCCGGATTGAAGTCCCGCACCCGAGCCTGACGATTGTACACCCTACTCTGGGCTTGTTGCGCTGCCTCCATATGCTCCCGGACCAAGGGCAACACCCTTTCCATCCGTTCCTGCATCTGGGCGACATACTCAATGACACTTTTGTGGGGACAGGCTGTTGTTCCCACGCTTCCTTGGCGATATCCAACAGGCCCCGAGGGTGTCTGCCATAAAGCAGTTCGAAGGGCGAGAACCCAGTAGAGGCCTGGGGCACCTCTCGCACTGCGAACATGAGATAGGGCAGAAGCAGATCCCAGTCCTTCCCATCTCTAGACACCACCCTCTTTAACATATTTTTTAGAGTTTGGTTAAACCTCTCAACAAGACCGTCTGTTTGCGGATGGTAAACGGACGTCCGTAACTGCTTTATACGCAACAATTTACACAGTTCCCTCATTACTTTGGACATAAAGGGGTCCCTTGGTCTGTCAGAACCTCTTTTGGCAGGCCCACACGGGAAAACATCTCCATTAACTCTTTGGCAATGAGCTTAGCTGAGGTATGTCGCAGAGGCACCGCCTCCGGATACCGAGTGGCATAGTCGAGAACTACCAGAATGTGTTGGTGGCCCCTGGCAGACTTTGGTACAGGCCCAATTAGATCCATAGCGATTCGCTCAAACGGTACTTCAATAATTGGCAGAGGTACCAGAGGACTACGGAAATGTGGCTGGGGGCTAGTTATCTGACAGGTTGGACAGGACTTACAATAATTCTCTACCTTCCTGAACACACTGGGCCAATAAAACCGCTGCAGTATGCGGTCCTGGGTTTTCTGCCACCCCAGGTGTCCCCCAAGAACATGTTGGTGGGCAAGCTCCATGACCAGCTTGCGATACGCTGTGGGCACCACCAACTGTTCAACAGGTTCACCTCGGACTTGGTTCACCCGATACAACATATCCTGCAGAACAATAAACCGTGGGAACATTAATTCAGCCCCTGGATTCTGGGGTTTACCATCAATTTCCAGCACATTCTCCCAGGCCCTGGTTAGGGTTTGGTCCCGGTGTTGTGCGGTCCCAAAATTTTCCCCGGAGACATTGAGGTCTGCCAACTCAGGCCCCGGTGGCAAGTCCTCCGTGTCTCCCACCATTACACTCAGTGGGGTTGTCTCCCCCACTACCGCTGCAGCAGTGGTCACCCCTACCGCTGGCCCTTCAGACTCGGGCTCCCAGGGTTCTGGCCTTCCAGGGGTATCAGGCCACTCTGCTAGGGTTACCCCTGTCTCAGGGCTATTAGTCACTTTCATCTCAGGCCACAGTGACGCAAAACCAGGGAAGTCTCTACCAATTATTAGTTCATAAGGTAGCTTTGTGGAGATCGCCACTTCACAAGTCCAGGTGCCGGCCGCCGTGGACAGAGACATTACAGCAGTGGGATAGTCCTTTAAGTCTCCGTGTATGCACACCACACCCACTGTCCGGCCCGTATACTGGGTGGGCTGTACCAGGGCAGCACTTACCAGGGTTACTAGGCTCCCTGAGTCCAACAGCGCCACTGCCAGGTTATCCCCGACTTGCACCTGGCACAGATGACGATTGTCTATTGTCTCGGGGGTGCCGGTCGCACACAGTCTCCGGGCATACATGGAAGCCCGGTACCCATAATTAGTCTCCATGGGTTCCCCCCGATGGGGACAGTTGGCCCTTATGTGTCCAGGCTCCCGACACTGCCAGCAGACCACTGGGGACGGATCTGCAAGGGGTACATCCCGGGCGGGTTTGGCCGGCCGCCGGGACTGGGGTGGAGATTTCCGGGGTTTGACTGGCCCCTCCCAAAAGAACCCCCTGCAGGTTTCTGGTGGCCTCATATCGCTCCACCAGGTCGACCATCTCAAGGGCATTGGTGGGGATACCTGGCCGATCCAGTGCTGAAGGGGGTAAGGCAAGGCCCTCCAAAACATGTCAGCCAGCAGACGGTCCAGCATAGCAGTCGGACTTAGAATGTCAGGCTGCAGCCATTTTTGCAACCGGTGCAGCAACTCATAGTACTGCGGCCTGGCGGGTTCAGCCGCTTTAAAGTCCCACTGGTGGACCCGCTGAGCCCGGACCAACACGTTTACCCCCAGTCTGGCCAGGATTTCCCTTCACCGTGGAATAGTCAGCAGCCTGGTCATCTGCCAAATCAAAAACTTGCTGGGGTCCGGATGCCAGGAACGGAGCAACCACCTTGGCCCACTGGTCACGGGTAACTTTTCCCTCACGGCGACCTTCTCAAAGACCGCCAGGTATGTCTCCACGCCGTCTCATGGGGTCATCTTTGGGATCGCCGCACGGACCGCTTTCCGGGCATCATGGACGTGGTGGGACGCTCCTGCCGCCTGTAACGCCATCACATGTTGTAGCAGTAGTTGGTTGGTCTCCCGCTGCTGCACGTTAGCCTCTATGAGAGCCTTCACAGCAGCCTCCATGTTGCCAGAAATTCCTGCTTGCAACTTTGCTGGCTTAATATATATCATGCACTTTAGCAAAAAAAAACTTCGGCGTTCACGCCAGCCTCACTGCGCATGCCCGCATCCGACACCAAAGGTGGGGAGTCGCTCTGGTAGACAGCGGTGCGGGTGCAGTACCGAGGCAAAACAAGGAGTCCAGGATGTGCAATAAACAGTATTTTATTCACACTGACACAAAAATAAACAGAAACAGTCTCTTGGTGGTAATTCACACATGTCAGAAACAAGGAGGCAAAACAAAACAGGCCAACACAGGTTCAGTCACCTGGGAGGTGTAGGTGCAGGTTCGCACCAGGCTGTCGGCCCAGCCGCAGGAGAATCCAGCTTCAGGTAGCCAGGAACAAAATACCTCCTTGCTGAGCTCTTTCCTCCAGGACAGAGAACTCCTCAGCCCTGTTAGCAGCTCCAGGATAATCACCACCTCAGACACAGCTGATGGCTGTGTTTTATACCTAGCCCAAAACCAGGACTGGGTCGTGGGGAGCAGCCACCCACCCTACACTTTAGCTGCTCCCGGTAAGAGCCGGCCCGGATCGGCTTTGCAGCCATGCTATTTAACAGAGTCAAACAGCACTAGCTGCTGCAGACAAAAAAACCCGGCTCTTACCTCACCGAGGCCAGCAACCTCGGTGACACGTACCTGCCATCAAATATGACACCTTGACATATGACAGAAGCCCTTTAAAGACGTGGAAGAAAGCGAAAAATGACCATTCGAATGGATAGACGAATATCCAAAATGGCAAGGACTCGGTCACTCGGCCAACAATCGGCTCCAGGAAGATGACAGAAGGTGTAAAGTCACCTGTGAGCACTGCTTCAACTATAAGAAGCCTATGTGAAGCCGAGCGATCTGCACGAAGCCCCCGCAAAGTCCCAGACATGTGCTGAAGAGCTTACAATCTGCCAAAGACCACATTGACCGGCCTAAAGAGAAACGGCGCAACATTCTGTGGACTGATGAAAGTAAGATAGATGACCCCCAAACACTGACTCCAAGCCCCAGTGCAGTGTGAAGACAGTCAGCATGGTGGGGCAAGCATCAGGTTACGTGGATGGTTCTCATACTACGGTGTTGGGCTGATTTATCGCATACCTGGGATCATGGATCAGTGTGAATACATCAGAATACTTCAAGAGGTCATGCTGCCTTATGCTGAAGAGGAAATGCCCTTGAAATGGGTGTTCCAAAAAGACAACGCCCCCAAACACACCAGTAAACGTGCAACATCTTGGTTCCAGAGCAACAAGATGGGCGTTATGGAGCGGCGAGCCCAATGCCCGGATCTTAATCCAATAGAAAACTTGTGGGGTGCCATCAAAAATGCAGTTTCTGAGGTAAAACCAAGAAATAGAGAAGAACTGTGGACTGTAGTCCAATCATCCTGGGCCGGAGACCGGGTCACAGGGGCCAGAGGTTGGCGGACTCCGTGCAGCACAGACGTCCAGCAGTTCTCAGAAACAGCGGTCATACAACCGAATATTAGTTCAGTGATTCAAAGGAAAATCTTCAGACATTTCTCAGTTTATAGAGTGAAAAAAGAATACAAACAGGTGTTTTTTTATTAATATTTACTTTTCTTAATTTTTTTTTAGAGGAAAAACACAAATTTGATATATTTTTCTTCATGTATTGATTTGGAATAGAAGGTGTAGTGTTCCCAATACATTTGTGTGTATGGAAATAAAAGCTATTAGAAGGATTTTCAGCTTTAGGCCTCTTTCACACTGGCGTATTTGTTTTCCGGCATAGAGTTCCGTCCTCGTGATCAGTGATCAGTTTTATCCCCATGCATTCTGAATGGAGAGAAATCAGGATGTCTTCAGTTCAGGACCGGAACGTTTTTTGGCCGGAGAAAATACCACAGCATGCTGCGCTTTTTGCTCCGGCCAAAAATCCTGAACACTTGCCGCAAGGCCGGATCCGGAATTAATGCCCATTGAAAGGCATTAATCCGAATCCGGCCTTAAGCTAAACGTCGTTTCGGCGCATTGCCGGATCCAACGTTTAGCTTTTTCTGAATGGTTACCATGGCAGCCAGGATGCTAAAGTCCTGGTTGCCATGGTAAAGTGTAGTGGGGAGCGGGGGAGCAGTATACTTACCATCCGTGCGGCTCCCGGGCACTCCAGAGTGACGTCTGGAGCGCCCCGGGAGCCGCACGGACTGTAAATATACTGCTCCCCTGCTTCCCACTACTACTATGGCAACCAGGACTTTAGTAGCGTCCTGGCTGCCATAGTAACACTGAAAGCATTTTGAAGACTGATCAGTCTTCAAATGCTTTCAGGTCACTTGCGTTGTTACGGATCCGGCGGGCATTTCAAGCGACGGAAGTGCACGCCGGATCCTAACAACGCAAGTGTGAAAGAGGCCTTATTCACTTTTTTAAACACTGCTATTATTTTGAACACAACTATATATGTGGCAAAACCTTTAGTGACGTATTTCGGGTTAGGGTTAGATGTCTCTCCATCTTCGTGCTCCATTATATGTGGTAACATCTTTATGGAAGTATTTCCATCGAAAAACAAAATGTATTCAGCGGTCAGCCCTGCGGTTATATGCGGCAAAATCTTTAGTGACTTATCTTGATGAACTTTCCGACTCTTCCGGGCTCCAAGCTATCTTGACGCTTTGTCTTCTTATTGTCTGTAGCTACTAGAGGCCTGTTCATGCCAGGCAGGTTCCCCCAGAAGTATCTTGGTCGATCGTCACTCTGTGGTCTCCTCCTGATGCTGCCGACACCTCCACACTCTGTCATTGTGCCATTCTGTGGTGTCCTGATACTGCGGCCACCTCCACACTTTGTCATTGTGCCACTCGGTGGCCTCCTCATACTGCTTCCACCACCAGACCCTGTCATTGGGCCACTCTGTGACCTCCTCATGCTGCTTCCACCTCCCCACTCTGTCATAGGGCCACTCTGTGGACTTCTCATGTTGTTCCCACCCTCCCCACTTCATGGTCACTGGACCACGATTTTGCCTGGCTGACATCATCATTTATTTGACCTTTCTGCTGATCTGTCAGAAGGAAGGAAAAATAAGACGCACAACCGATCCTGTCTGTGTAGCAGCTGTAAGGCCTGTATGCTCCCATCAGAATTGGCTTGTATTTGGTAGCCAAAAGCAGGAGTGGGTACAAAACACAGAAGACAAGCAAGTATTCCATTCACGTGTCATCTCTGTTTTGGATCCACTCCTGTTTTTTTTTAGCATTAGCAATACTGATGGATTATTGAGCAAATGCTGACCGAGTGAAGGCGGGTGCTCCACAGACAGGATCCAATATTTGTGGGTTATTGTTCTGAGGGATCAGAGGAAGGGCAAAATAATCAGTGACGTCAACACAAACTTACTGCTGACCCCCTCTCCAATCTGTCGGGGGGCTCTACTTGTATAAGGGTTTAATAGAACAGGTTCTGTAGACATCTATGTGGAATCAGCTGACGACGGTGTAAAAGGAGTGCGCTTCTTCTTGGCGCTAACATCGACCTGTAAGGTAGAGTTCACACTTAAGTTATTTGGTCAGTTTTGGCCCCATGAAGTGTGCAGTGCTTCTAAGAGCGACGCCTGTCATCTGCATGTCATACGGACTCACAGTATTATTTCACTACCACAGCAGACTCCCTATGCCTGTTACTGCAAGGCACGTGCGCTACATTACTATAAAGGCTCTCTGCAGCCAGGAAATAGGCGTTTTTTAACGCGATTCGCCGCAAATAAATTTGGATCGAATAGAATTTTTGAAAAATTCGCTGATCTCTAATGATAAAGCTATGGAATGTGCCTACCCCCACAATGACTTAATGTATCTTCAGACCTACCCCCACTTTAATGGAGATTGTAAAAACACAGTAGCTACAAAAACTTAGCTAAAGGAAGTTACAAGAACACACATTTTATATAAAACCTGTACTAATAACTAATACATGGACTTACATTTTGGATACAGAATTCATGATTGTTCCTTGAATTGAATATCCTAAAGATTTCCCTTTTGGAACCAAAACAATAAACTTTGCAGAAGTAGTAGGCAAAAGACAAATGGAAAGGATATCAAAATCCTTAAATGAAGCAAAAAGAAAATAGCAAAAGTCTGCAAAGTATACAAAAAGGGAGGGCGTTGCCCATGCTCCTAGAGGCTCCGTGTTCCCACCTGCGGCCACGCCCCTCTTCTTTTGATTAAATAAAGACTAATATTCACAGCACTCCAACTTTAGATAAGCGGAAGTCTTTTATTAGATTATCATTAAATTTTCATGCCAAATGTGTAGAACTGGCCGACGTTAACGTTTCGGTCTTAATCAGACCTTGGTCACGGCCTAGAAACACATAATACACATAATAAATAAAACAAGACCAAATACATACAAACGCTATGACACCAATAATACAAGAAGCTATGCTATTGCGATCATTATCGCTTATTTAGGTCTGTTTTTGTGACACATGAATTGAACTATAGTAGAACTTGCCATCTCATCCCGGTTTAAATACCTTTATACCTATATATTTTATGCATGCGACATCATGAGTATTCAATACAATCACAGTGATATATATATACCCATTTGATATACCCATGATGACTGCGGAGCCTCTGTGTGCTGATTTATATACAGTCTGAGACATGACGACTGCGGAGCCTCTGTGTGCTGATTTATATACCGTCTGAGACATGATGACTGCGGAGCCTCTGAGTGCTGATTTATATACAGTCTGAGACATGATGACTGCAGAGCCTCTGTGTGCTGATTTATATACAGTCTGAGACATGATGACTGCAGAGCCTCTGTGTACTGATTTATATACAGTCTGAGACATGACAACTATGGAGCCTCTGTGTGCTGATTTATATACAGTCTGAGACATGATGACTGCGGAGCCTCTGTGTGCTGATTTATATACAGTCTGAGACATGATGACTGCGGAGCCTCTGTGTGCTGATTTATATACAGTCTGAGACATGATGACTGCGGAGCCTCTGTCTTCTGATTTATATACAGTCTGAGACATGATGACTGCGGAGCCTCTGTCTGCTGATTTATATACAGTCTGAGACATGATGACTGCAGAGCCTCTGTGTGCTGATTTATATACCGTCTGAGACATGATGACTGCGGAGCCTCCCAGTGCTGATTTATATACAGTCTGAGACATGATGACTGCAGAGCCTCTGTGTACTGATTTATATACAGTCTGAGACATGACGACTGCAGAGCCTCTGTGTGCTGATTTATATACAGTCTGACACATGATGACTGCGGAGCCTCTGTGTACTGATTTATATACAGTCTGAGACATGATGACTGCGGAGCCTCTGTGTGCTGATTTATATACAGTCTGAGACATGACGACTGCAGAGCCTCTGAGTGCTGATTTATATACAGTCTGAGACATGATGACTGTGGAGCCTCTGTGTGCTGATTTATATACAGTCTGAGACATGACCACTGCGGAGCCTCTGTGTGCTGATTTATATACAGTCTGAGACATGACGACTGCGGATCCTCTGTGTACTGATTTATATACAGTCTGAGACATGACGACTGCTGAGACTCTGTGTGCTGATTTATATACAGTCTGAGACATGATGACTGCGGAGCCTCTGAGTGCTGATTTATATACAGTCTGAGACATGATGACTGCGGAGCCTCTGTGTGCTGATTTATATACAGTCTGAGACATGATGACTGCGGAGCCTCTGTGTGCTGATTTATATACAGTCTGAGACATGACGACTGCAGAGCCTCTGAGTGATGATTTATATACAGTCTGAGACATGATGACTGCAGAGCCTCTGTGTGCTGATTTATATACAGTCTGAGACATGATGACTGCAGAGCCTCCGAGTGCAGATTTATATACAGTCTGAGACATGACGACTGCGGAGCCTCTGAGTGCTGATTTATATACAGTCAGAGACATGATGGCTGCGGAGCCTCTGTGTGCTGATTTATATACAGTCTGAGACATGATGACTGCGGAGCCTCCGAGTGCTGATTTATATACAGTCTGAGACATGATGACTGCAGAGCCTCTGTGTGCTGATTTATATACAGTCTGATACATGATGACTGCAGAGCCTCTGAGTGCTGATTTATATACTGTCTGAGACATGACGACTGCGGAGCATCCGAGTGCTGATTTATATACAGTCTGAGACATGACGACTGCGGAGCATCCGAGTGCTGATTTATATACAGTCTGAGACATGACGACTGCGGAGCCTCTGTGTGCTGATTTATATACAGTCTGAGACATGATGACTGCGGAGTCTCTGTGTGCTGATTAATATACAGTCTGAGACATGATGACTGCGGAGCCTCTGTGTGCTGATTTATATACAGTCTGAGACATGATGACTGCGGAGCCTCTGTCTGCTGATTTATATACAGTCTGAGACATGATGACTGCGGAGCCTCTGTGTGCTGATTTATATACAGTCAGACATATGACGACTGCGGAGCCTCCGTGTACTGATTTATATACAGTCTGAGACATGATGAATGCAGAGCCTCTGTGTACTGATTTATATACCGTCTGAGACATGATGACTGCAGAGCCTCTGTGTACTGATTTATATACAGTCTGAGACATGATGACTGTGGAGCCTCCCAGTGCTGATTTATATCCAGTCTGAGACATGATGACTGCAGAGCCTCTGTGTACTGATTTATATACCGTCTGAGACATGATTACTGCAGAGCCTCTGTGTACTGATTTATATACAGTCTGAGACAGGACGACTGCAGAGCCTCTGTGTACTGATTTATATACAGTCTGAGACATGATGACTGCAGAGCCTCTGTGTGCTGATTTATATGCAGTCTGAGACATGACGACTGCGGAGCATCCGAGTGCTGATTTATATACAGTCTGAGACATGACGACTGCGGAGCATCCGAGTGCTGATTTATATACAGTCTGAGACATGATGACTGCGGAGCCTCTGTGTGCTGATTTATATACAGTCTGAGACATGATGACTGCGGAGTCTCTGTGGCTGATTTATATACAGTCTGAGACATGATGACTGCAGAGCCTCTGTGTGCTGATTTATATACAGTCTGAGACATGATGACTGCAGAGCCTCCGAGTGCAGATTTATATACAGTCTGAGACATGACGACTGCGGAGCCTCTGAGTGCTGATTTATATACCGTCTGAGACATGACGACTGCGGAGCCTCCGAGTGCTGATTTATATACAGTCTGAGACATGACGACTGCGGAGCCTCTGTGTGCTGATTTATATACAGTCTGAGACATGATGACTGCGGAGCCTCTGTGTGCTGATTTATATACAGTCTGAGACATGATGACTGTGGAGTCTCTGTGGCTGATTTATATACAGTCTGAGACATGACCACTGCGGAGCCTCTGTGTGCTGATTTATATACAGTCTGAGACATGATGACTGCGGAGCCTCTGTGTGCTGATTTATATACAGTCTGAGACATGACCACTGCGGAGCCTCTGAGTGCTGATTTATATACAGTCTGAGACATGACGACTGCGGAGCCTCTGAGTGCTGATTTATATACAGTCTGAGACATGATGACTGCGGAGCCTCTGAGTGCTGATTTATATACAGTCTGAGACATGATGACTGCGGAGCCTCTGTGTGCTGATTTATATACAGTCTGAGACATGACGACTGTGGAGCCTCTGTGTGCTGATTTATATACAGTCTGAGACATGATGACTGCTCAGCCTCTGTGTGCTGATTTATATACAGTCTGATATAATATAAGACAGAGTTCAGACTAATCAAATATACATCTACACTCACAAGTGCATAGCCATGAGGCAAATAAAGTTGGTTTAAAGATGGCTGCACAATACATCATAAACTAATAGAAAAAAATAAAAAAGGGTCTCATTCCAAAATGGAATGAAGGAAGCTCTTAGCGCCACATTTTTGATGAAAAGTATGTCGGGCCCAAGTACCACGTCACGGTGGCTTCCTTACAAGGGTCCCTAACGCTACAGATACTTCCTCTCATGGACTTACCTGTCTCCTTTCATTCAGAGCACTGCAGGAACCAGCTAAATTGCTTTTGTGCTGAGAAGTCCCAGGAACTTGGGCATTGCTCAGTCCAAAAGAGGCGCCACCCTCAATATATACTATAAGACAGAGTTCCGACTAAGCAGATATACATCTACACTCAGAAGTGCATAGCCATGAGGCAAAGAAGGCCAGGCTAAGGAGAAGGGAGAACCTGCTTCGAGTAGCTTGGCAAAAAGTCAACTGTTGGCCTAGTTTCTGGAAGCTGGAAGTCAGTGACCAATGATATTGCAGCATGAAACAAAATAACTAATTAACATGACGTTTTATTATTCGAGCATGACACTTTGTAACTAAAACTAGAAATGTTGCCACCTGCAAGATGCCCAAATTTCACTTCTTGCCAGGGAGTGGTTTCTGTTCACACCTACCCCCATTCCAGTACTAGGCCCAAAAACCAACTTTATTCCATGAGTTAATAAATCAATAAATCATAATAAAAGAGAAACAAATATAAAAGATACATTAAGTAACCTTCATTCCTTAAAGGGTTTCTGTCACCAGATTCTGGCCTCATAAGCTGTCTGACCTTATCTATGGCCCAATGTCAGACCAACCTAATAATGCGAATCAAATGCCCCTCTGACCTGTCATAACGCTAAAAAACGATTTTATATAATATGCAAATTAGCCTCTAGGAGGAGGGAGGGCGTTGCCCATGCTCCTAGAGGCTCCGTGTTCCCACCTGCGGCCACGCCCCTCTTCTTTTGATTAAATAAAGACTAATATTCACTGCACTCCAACTTTAGATAAGCGGAAGTCTTTTATTAGATTATCATTAAATTTTCATGCCAAATGTGTAGAACTGGCCGACGTTAACGTTTCGGTCTTAATCAGACCTTGGTCACGGCCTAGAAACACATAATACACATAATAAATAAAACAAGACCAAATACATACAAACGCTATGACACCAATAATACAAGAAGCTATGCTATTGCGATCATTATCGCTTATTTAGGTCTGTTTTTGTGACACATGAATTGAACTATAGTAGAACTTGCCATCTCATCCCGGTTTAAATACCTTTATACCTATATATTTTATGCATGCGACATCATGAGTATTCAATACAATCACAGTGATATATATATACCCATTTGATTTTATCATGCCACTTTAATGTGTAATGCACTTTCGGTGTGATTTACTCTGGATTTGGAATTTATGAGATAGACATGTGATACTATTAGAATTAACTCTATGGATGTATTGTCCTTTTTGTATTATTGGTGTCATAGCGTTTGTATGTATTTGGTCTTGTTTTATTTATTATGTGTATTATGTGTTTCTAGGCCGTGACCAAGGTCTGATTAAGACCGAAACGTTAATGTCGGCCAGTTCTACACATTTGGCATGAAAATTTTATGATAATCTAATAAAAGACTTCCGCTTATCTAAAGTTGGAGTGCCGTGAATATCTCTTTATTTGAACTGGGGATACACTCCCGTCACTGGGCACCCACAATATTTGGATGGAAGTGCCGATCAATTTGTATACTTAGATTTGAAGTTCCTCTTCTTTTGATTGACAGTGCCGGGCAGCTCAGCTCTCCTGCCTCTGGCTGAAATCCCACGCCTGCGCCATCCGCTTGTGTATTCGGCACAGGCGCAGTGAGCTGAGGACAGTGAGCTGAGGTGCCTGCTGTCCTCAGCTCACTGCGCCTGCACCAAATACACTAGTGGACGGCGCAGGATTTCGGCCAGAGGCAGGAGAGCTGAGCTGCCCGACACCGTCAATCAAAAGAAGAGGGGCGTGGCCGCAGGTGGGAACACGGAGCCTCTAGGAGCATGGGCAACGCCCTCCCTCCTCCTAGAGGCTAATTTGCATATTATATAAAATGGTTTTTTAGCGTTATGACAGGTCAGAGGAGCATTCGACTCGCATTATTAGGTTGGTCTGACATTGGGCCATAGCTAAGGTCAGACAGCTTATGAGGCCAAAATCTGGTGACAGAAACCCTTTAAGGAATGAAGGTTACTTAATGTATCTTTTATATTTGTTTCTCTTTTATTATGATTTATTGATTTATTAACTCATGGAATAAAGTTGGTTTTTGGGCCTACTACTGGAATGGGGGTAGGTGTGAACAGAAACCACTCCCTGGCAAGAAGTGAAATCTGGGCATCTTGCAGGTGGCAACATTTCTAGTTTTAGTTACAAGGTGTCATGCTCGAATAATAAAACGTCATGTTAATTAGTTATTTTGTTTCATACTGCAATATCATTGGTCACTGACTTCCAGCTTCCAGAAACTAGACCAACAGTTCACTTTTTGCCAATCTACTCGAAGCAGGTTCTCCCTTCTCCTTAGCCTGGCCTTCTTTGCCTCATGGCTATGCACTTCTGAGTGTAGATGTATATTTGCTTAGTCGGAACTCTGTCTTATAGTATATATTGAGGGTGGCGCCTCTTTTGGACTGAGCAACGCCCAAGTACCTGGGACTTCTCAGCACAAAAGCAATTTAGCTGGTTCCTGCAGTGCCCTGAAATAAGGAGACTGGTAAGTCCATGAGAGGAAGTATCTGTGGTGTTAGGGACCCATGTGCGGAAGCCGCCATGATGTGGCACTTGGGCCCGACATACTTTTCATCAAAAATGTGGCGCTAAGAGCTTCCTTCATTACATTTTGGAATGAGACCCTTTTTTATTTTTTTCTATTAGTTTATGATGTATTGTGCAGCCATCTTTAAACCAACTTTATTTGCCTCATGGCTATGCACTTGTGAGTGTAGATGTATATTTGCTTAGTCTGAACTCTGTCTTATATTATATCAGACTGTATATAAATCAGCACTCAGAGGCTCTGCAGTCGTCATGTCTCAGACTGTATATAAATCAGCACTCAGAGGCTCTGCAGTTGTCATGTCTCAGACTGTATATAAATCAGCACTCAGAGGCTCCGCAGTCATGTCTCAGACTGTATATAAATCAGTACACAGAGGCTCCGCAGTCATCATGTCTCAGACTGTATATAAATCAGCACTCGGAGGCTCTGCAGTCATCATGTCTCAGACTGTATATAAATCAGCACTCAGAGGCTCCGCAGCCATCATGTCCCAGACTGTATATAAATCAGCACACAGAGGCTCCGCATTCGTCATGTCTCAGACTGTATATAAATCAGCACACAGAGGCTCCGCAGTCGTCATGTCCCAGACTATATATAAATCAGCACTCAGAGGCTCCGCAATGATGTCTCAGACTGTATATAAATCAGTACACAGAGGCTCTGCAGTCGTCCTGTCTCAGACTGTATATTAATCAGTACACAGAGGCTCCCCAGTCATTATGTCTCAGACTGTATATAAATCAGCAGACAGAGGCTCTGCAGTCATCATATCTCAGACTATATATAAATCAGCACTCGGAGGCTCTGCAGTTGTCATGCCTCAGACTATATAAATCAGTACACAGAGGCTCTGCAGTCATCATGTCTCAGACTGTATATAAATCATCACTCGGAGGCTCTGCAGCCGTCATGTCTCAGACTGTATATAAATCAGTACACAGAGGCTCTGCAGTCATCATGTCTCAGACTGTATATAAATCAGCACACAGAGGCTCTGCAGTCATCATGTCTCAGACTGTATATAAATCAGCACACAGCGGCTCCGCAGTCATCATGTCTCAGACTGTATATAAATCAGGACACAGAGGCTCTGCAGTCGTCATTTCTCAGACTGTATATAAATCAGCACTCAAAGGCTCTGCAGCTGTCATGTCTCAGACTGTATATAAATCAGTACACAGAGGCTCCGCAGTCATCATGTATCAGACTGTATATAAATCAGCACACAGAGGCTCCGCAGTCATCATGTCTCAGACGGTATATAAATCAGCACTGGGAGGCTCCGCAGTCTTCATGTCTCAGACTGTATATAAATCAGCACTGGGAGGCTCTGCAGTCGTCATGTCTCAGACTGTATATAAATCAGTACACAGAGGCTCTGCAGTCGTCATGTCTCAGACTGTATATAAATCAGTACCCAGAGGCTCCGCAGTCATCATGTCTCAGACTGTATATAAATCAGTACACAGAGGCTCTGCAGTCGTCATGTCTCAGACGGTATATAAATCAGCACACAGAGGCTCTGCAGCCGTCATGTCTTAGACTATATAAATCAGCACACAGAGGCTCCGCAGTCTTCATGTCTCAGACGGTATATAAATCAGCACACAGAGGCTCCGCAGTCGTCATGTCTCAGACTGTATATAAATCAGCACTGGGAGGCTCCACAGTCATCATGTCTCAGACTGTATATAAATCAGCAGACAGAGGCTCCGCAGTCATCATGTCTCAGACTGTATATAAATCAGCACACAGAGGCTCCGCAGTCATCATGTCTCAGACTGTATATAAATCAGCACACAGAGGCTCCGCAGTCGTCATGTCTCAGACTGTATATAAATCAGCACACAGAGGCTCTGCAGTCGTCATGTCTCAGACTGTATATAAATCAGCACACAGAGGCTCTGCAGTCGTCATGTCTCAGACTGTATATAAATCAGCACTCGGATGCTCCGCAGTCGTCATGTCTCAGACTGTATATAAATCAGCAGACAGAGGCTCCGCAGTCGTCATGTCTCAGACTGTATATAAATCAGCACTCAGAGGCTCCGCAGTTATCATGTCTCAGACTGTATATAAATCAGCACACAGAGGCTCCACAGTCGTCCTGTCTCAGATTGTATATTAATCAGCACAAAGAGGCTCCGCAGCCATCATGTCTCAGACTGTATATAAATCAGCACACAGAGGCTCCGCAGCCGTCATGTCTCAGACTGTATATAAATCAGCACACAGAGGCTCTGCAGTCATCATGTCTCAGACTGTATATAAATCAGCACTCAGAGGCTCTGCAGTCGTCATGTCTCAGACTGTATATAAATCAGCACACAGAGGCTCTGCAGTCATAATGTCTCAGACTGTATATAAATCAGCACACAGAGGCTCTGTAGTCGTCCTGTCTCAGACTGTATATAAATACAGGCTCCGCAGTCATCATGTCTCAGACTGTATATAAATCAGCACACAGCGGCTCCGCAGTCATCATGTCTCATACTGTATATAAATCAGCACTCAGAGGCTCTGCAGTCATCATGTCTCAGACTGTATATAAATCAGCACTCAGAGGCTCTGTAGTTGTCATGTCTCAGACTGTATATAAATCAGCACACAGAGGCTCTGCAGTCGTCATGTCTCAGACTGTATATAAATCAGCACACAGAGACTCCGCAGTCGTCATGTCTCAGACGGTATATAAATCAGCACACAGAGACTCCGCAGTCGTCATGTCTCAGACGGTATATAAATCAGCACTCAGAGGCTCTGCAGTCATCATGTCTCAGACTGTATATAAATCAGCACTCAGAGGCTCCGCAGTCGTCATGTCTCAGACTGTATATAAATCAGCACACAGAGCCTCCGCAGTCGTCATGTCTCAGACGGTATATAAATCAGCACTCAGAGGCTCCGCAGTCGTCATGTCTCAGACGGTATATAAATCAGCACTCGGAGGCTCCGCAGTCGTCATGTTTCAGACTGTATATAAATCAGCACTCGGAGGCTCCGCAGTCATCATGTCTCAGACTGTATATAAATCAGCACACAGAGGCTCTGCAGTCATCATGTCCCAGACTGTATATAAATCAGCACTCAGAGGCTCCGCAGTCGTCATGTCTCAGACTGTATATAAATCAGTACACAGAGGCTCCCCAGTCATTATGTCTCAGACTGTATATAAATCAGCAGACAGAGGCTCTGCAGTCATCATATCTCAGACTATATATAAATCAGCACTCGGAGGCTCTGCAGTTGTCATGCCTCAGACTATATAAATCAGTACACAGAGGCTCTGTAGTCGTCCTGTCTCAGACTGTATATAAATACAGGCTCCGCAGTCATCATGACTCAGACTGTATATAAATCAGCACACAGCGGCTCCGCAGTCATCATGTCTCAGACTGTATATAAATCAGCACTCGGAGGCTCCGTAGTTGTCATGTCACAGACTGTATATAAATCAGCACTCAAAGGCTCTGCAGCCGTCATGTCTCAGACTGTATATAAATCAGCACACAGAGGCTCCGCAGTCATCATGTATCAGACTGTATATAAATCAGCACACAGAGGCTCCGCAGTCATCATGTCTCAGACGGTATATAAATCAGCACTGGGAGGCTCCGCAGTCTTCATGTCTCAGACTGTATATAAATCAGCACTGGGAGGCTCTGCAGTCGTCATGTCTCAGACTGTATATAAATCAGTACACAGAGGCTCTGCAGTCGTCATGTCTCAGACTGTATATAAATCAGTACCCAGAGGCTCCGCAGTCATCATGTCTCAGACTGTATATAAATCAGTACACAGAGGCTCTGCAGTCGTCATGTCTCAGACGGTATATAAATCAGCACACAGAGGCTCTGCAGCCGTCATGTCTTAGACTATATAAATCAGCACACAGAGGCTCCGCAGTCTTCATGTCTCAGACGGTATATAAATCAGCACACAGAGGCTCCGCAGTCGTCATGTCTCAGACTGTATATAAATCAGCACTGGGAGGCTCCACAGTCATCATGTCTCAGACTGTATATAAATCAGCAGACAGAGGCTCCGCAGTCATCATGTCTCAGACTGTATATAAATCAGCACACAGAGGCTCCGCAGTCATCATGTCTCAGACTGTATATAAATCAGCACACAGAGGCTCCGCAGTCGTCATGTCTCAGACTGTATATAAATCAGCACACAGAGGCTCTGCAGTCGTCATGTCTCAGACTGTATATAAATCAGCACACAGAGGCTCTGCAGTCGTCATGTCTCAGACTGTATATAAATCAGCACTCGGATGCTCCGCAGTCGTCATGTCTCAGACTGTATATAAATCAGCAGACAGAGGCTCCGCAGTCGTCATGTCTCAGACTGTATATAAATCAGCACTCAGAGGCTCCGCAGTTATCATGTCTCAGACTGTATATAAATCAGCACACAGAGGCTCCACAGTCGTCCTGTCTCAGACTGTATATTAATCAGCACACAGAGGCTCCGCAGCCATCATGTCTCAGACTGTATATAAATCAGCACACAGAGGCTCCGCAGTCATCATGTCTCAGACTGTATATAAATCAGCACACAGAGGCTCTGCAGTCATCATGTCTCAGACTGTATATAAATCAGCACTCAGAGGCTCTGCAGTCGTCATGTCTCAGACTGTATATAAATCAGCACACAGAGGCTCTGCAGTCATAATGTCTCAGACTGTATATAAATCAGCACACAGAGGCTCTGAAGTCGTCCTGTCTCAGACTGTATATAAATACAGGCTCCGCAGTCATCATGTCTCAGACTGTATATAAATCAGCACACAGCGGCTCCGCAGTCATCATGTCTCAGACTGTATATAAATCAGCACTCAGAGGCTCTGCAGTCATCATGTCTCAGACTGTATATAAATCAGCACTCAAAGGCTCTGCAGCCGTCATGTCTCAAACTGTATATAAATCAGCACACAGAGGCTCCGCAGTCATCATGTATCAGACTGTATATAAATCAGCACACAGAGGCTCCGCAGTCATCATGTCTCAGACTGTATATAAATCAGCACACAGAGGCTCCGCAGTCTTCATGTCTCAGACTGTATATAAATCAGCACTGGGAGGCTCTGCAGTCGTCATGTCTCAGACTGTATATAAATCAGTACACAGAGGCTCCGCAGTCATCATGTATCAGACTGTATATAAATCAGTACACAGAGGCTCTGCAGTCGTCATGTCTCAGACTGTATATAAATCAGTACCCAGAGGCTCCGCAGTCATCATGTCTCAGACTGTATATAAATCAGTACACAGAGGCTCTGCAGTCGTCATGTCTCAGACGGTATATAAATCAGCACACAGAGGCTCTGCAGTCGTCATGCCTCAGACTGTATATAAATCAGCACTCAGAGGCTCCGTAGTCGTCATGTCTCAGATTGTATATAAATCAGCACACAGAGGCTCTGCAGTCGTCATGTCTCAGACTGTATATAAATCAGCAGACAGAGGCTCCGCAGTCATCATGTCTCAGTCTGTATATAAATCAGCAGACAGAGGCTCCGCAGTCATCATGTCTCAGACTGTATATAAATCAGCACTCAGAGGCTCTGCAGTCATCATGTCTCAGACTGTATATAAATCAGCACTCAAAGGCTCTGCAGCCGTCATGTCTCAGACTGTATATAAATCAGCACACAGAGGCTCCGCAGTCTTCATGTCTCAGACTGTATATAAATCAGCACTGGGAGGCTCTGCAGTCGTCATGTCTCAGACTGTATATAAATCAGCACTCGGCGGCTCCGCAGTCGTCATGTCTCAGACTGTATATAAATCAGCACACAGAGGCTCTGCAGTCATCATGTCTCAGACTGTATATAAATCAGCACACAGAGGCTCTGCAGTCATCATGTATCAGACTGTATATAAATCAGTACACAGAGGCTCCGCAGTCGTCATGTCTCAGACTGTATATAAATCAGCACTCAGAGGCTCCGCAGTCGTCATGTCTCAGACTGTATATAAATCAGCACACAGAGGCTCCGCAGTGGTCATGTCTCAGACCGTATATAAATCAGCACACAGAGGCTCCGCAGTCGTCATGTCTCAGACTGTATATAAATCAGCACTGGGAGGCTCCACAGTCATCATGTCTCAGACTGTATATAAATCAGCACACAGAGGCTCCGCAGTCATCATGTCTCAGACTGTATATAAATCAGCACACAGAGGCTCTGTAGTCGTCATGTCTCAGACTGTATATAAATCAGCACACAGAGGCTCCACAGTCATCATGTCTCAGACTGTATATAAATCAGCACTCAAAGGCTCCGCAGTCATCATGTCTCAGACTGTATATAAATCAGCACACAGAGGCTCCACAGTCATCATGTGTAAGACTGTATATAAATCAGCACACAGAGGCTCTGCAGTCGTCATGTCTCAGACTGTATATAAATCAGCACACAGAGGCTCTGCAGTCGTCATGTCTCAGACTGTATATAAATCAGCACACAGAGGCTCTGCAGTCGTCATGTCTCAGACTGTATATAAATCAGTACATAGAGGCTATGTAGTCGTCATGTCTCAGACTGTATATAAATCAGCACAAAGAGGCTCCGCAGTCATCATGTCTCAGACTGTATATAAATCAGCACACAGAGGCTCCGCAGTCATCATGTCTCAGACTGTATATAAATCAGCACTCGGAGGCTCCGCAGTCATCATGTCTCAGACTGTATATAAATCAGTACACAGAGGCTCCGCAGTCATCATGTCTCAGACTGTATATAAATCAGCACACAGAGGCTCCGCAGTCATCATGTCTCAGACTGTATATAAATCAGCACACAGAGGCTCCGCAGTCGTCATGTGTCAGACTGTATATAAATCAGCACACAGAAGCTCCGCAGTCGTCATGTCTCAGACTGTATATAAATCAGCACACAGAGGCTCTGCAGTCATCATGTCTCAGACTGTATATAAATCAGCACTCGGAGGCTCCGCAGTCGTCATGTCTCAGACTGTATATAAATCAGCACACAGAGGCTCTGCAGTCATCATGTCTCAGACTGTATATAAATCAGCACACAGAGGCTCTGTAGTCGTCCTGTCTCAGACTGTATATAAATACAGGCTCCGCAGTCATCATGTCTCAGACTGTATATAAATCAGCACACAGCGGCTCCGCAGTCATCATGTCTCAGACTGTATATAAATCAGCACACAGAGGCTCCGCAGTCATCATGTCTCAGACTGTATATAAATCAGCACTCAGAGGCTCTGCAGCCGTCATGTCTCAAACTGTATATAAATCAGCACACAGAGGCTCCGCAGTTATCATGTATCAGACTGTATATAAATCAGCACACAGAGGCTCCGCAGTCATCATGTCTCAGACGGTATATAAATCAGCACACAGAGGCTCCGCAGTCTTCATGTCTCAGACTGTATATAAATAAGCACTGGGAGGCTCTGCAGTCGTCATGTCTCAGACTGTATATAAATCAGTACACAGAGGCTCTGCAGTCGTCATGTCTCAGACTGTATATAAATCAGTACCCAGAGGCTCCGCAGTCATCATGTCTCAGACTGTATATAAATCAGTACACAGAGGCTCTGCAGTCGTCATGTCTCAGACGGTATATAAATCAGCACACAGAGGCTCTGCAGTCGTCATGCCTCAGACTGTATATAAATCAGCACTCAGAGGCTCCGTAGTCGTCATGTCTCAGATTGTATATAAATCAGCACACAGAGGCTCTGCAGTCGTCATGTCTCAGACTGTATATAAATCAGCAGACAGAGGCTCCGCAGTCATCATGTCTCAGACTGTATATAAATCAGCAGACAGAGGCTCCGCAGTCATCATGTCTCAGACTGTATATAAATCAGCACACAGAGGCTCTGCAGTCATCATGTCTCAGACTGTATATAAATCAGCACACAGAGGCTCTGCAGCCGTCATGTCTTAGACTATATAAATCAGCACACAGAGGCTCCGCAGTCTTCATGTCTCAGACTGTATAAAAATCAGCACTGGGAGGCTCCGCTGTAATCATGTCTCAGACTGTATATAAATCAGCACTCAGAGGCTCTGCAGTCATCATGTCTCAGACTGTATATAAATCAGCACTCAGAGGCTCTGTAGTTGTCATGTCTCAGACTGTATATAAATCAGCACACAGAGGCTCCGCAGTCGTCATGTCTCAGACTGTATATTAATCAGCACTCGGAGGCTCCGCAGTCGTCATGTCTCAGACTGTATATAAATCAGCACTCAGAGGCTCCGCAGTCGTCATGTCTCAGACTGTATATAAATCAGCACTCAGAGGCTCTGCAGTCATCATGTCTCAGACTGTATATAAATACAGGCTCCGCAGTCATCATGTCTCAGACTGTATATAAATCAGCACACAGAGGCTCCGCAGTCGTCATGTCTCAGACTGTATATAAAACAGCACACAGAGGCTCCGCAGTGGTCATGTCTCAGACCGTATATAAATCAGCACACAGAGGCTCCGCAGTCGTCATGTCTCAGACTGTATATAAATCAGCACACAGAGGCTCCGCAGTGGTCATGTCTCAGACCGTATATAAATCAGCACACAGAGGCTCCGCAGTGGTCATGTCTCAGACTGTATATAAAACAGCACACAGAGGCTCCGCAGTGGTCATGTCTCAGACCGTATATAAAATCAGCACACAGAGGCTCCGCAGTCGTCATGTCTCAGACTGTATATAAATCAGCACTGGGAGGCTCCACAGTCATCATGTCTCAGACTGTATATAAATCAGCACACAGAGGCTCTGTAGTCGTCATGTCTCAGACTGTATATAAATCAGCACACAGAGGCTCCACAGTCATCATGTCTCAGACTGTATATAAATCAGCACACAGAGGCTCCACAGTCATCATGTCTCAGACTGTATATAAATCAGCACACAGAGGCTCTGCAGTCATCATGTCTCAGACTGTATATAAATCAGCACACAGAGGCTCCACAGTCATCATGTGTCAGACTGTATATAAATCAGCACACAGAGGCTCCGCAGTCGTCATGTCTCAGACTGTATATAAATCAGCACACAGAGGCTCCGCAGTCGTCATGTCTCAGACTGTATATAAATCAGCACACAGAGGCTCTGCAGTCGTCATGTCTCAGACTGTATATAAATCAGTACATAGAGGCTATGTAGTCGTCATGTCTCAGACTGTATATAAATCAGCACAAAGAGGCTCCGCAGTCATCATGTCTCAGACTGTATATAAATCAGCACACAGAGGCTCCGCAGTCATCATGTCTCAGACTGTATATAAATCAGCACTCGGAGGCTCCGCAGTCATCATGTCTCAGACTGTATATAAATCAGTACACAGAGGCTCCGCAGCCGTCATGTCTCAGACTGTATATAAATCAGCACTCGGAGGCTCCGCAGTCATCATGTCTCAGACTGTATATAAAATCAGCACACAGAGGCTCCGCAGTCATCATGTGTCAGACTGTATATAAATCAGCACACAGAGGCTCCGCAGTCGTCATGTCTCAGACTGTATATAAATCAGCACACAGAGGCTCTGCAGTCGTCATGTCTCAGACTGTATATAAATCAGCACTCGGAGGCTCCGCAGTCGTCATGTTTCAGACTGTATATAAATCAGCACACAGAGGCTCTGCAGTCATCATGTCTCAGACTGTATATAAATCAGCAGACAGAGGCTCCGCAGTCATCATGTCTCAGACTGTATATAAATCAGCACTAAGAGGCTCTGCAGTCGTCATGTCTCAGACTGTATATAAATCAGCAGACAGAGGCTCCGCAGTCATCATGTCTCAGACTGTATATAAATCAGCACTAAGAGGCTCTGCAGTCATCATGTCTCAGACTGTATATAAATCAGCACTCAGAGGCTCTGCAGTCGTCATGTCTCAGACTGTATATAAATCAGCAGACAGAGGCTCTGCAGTCGTCATGTCTCAGACTGTATATAAATAAGCACACAGAGCCTCCGCAGTCGTCATGTCTCAGACTGTATATAAATCAGCACACAGAGGCTCCGCAGTCGTCATGTCTCAGACGGTATATAAATCAGCACACAGAGACTCCGCAGTCATCATGTCTCAGACTGTATATAAATCAGCACTCAGCGGCTCTGCAGTCGTCACGTCTCAGACTGTATATAAATCAGCACTCAGAGGCTCTGCAGTCGTCATGTCGCAGACTGTATATAAATCAGCACACAGAGGCTCCGCAGTCATCATGTCGCAGACTGTATATAAATCAGCACTCGGAGGCTCCGTAGTTGTCATGTCACAGACTGTATATAAATCAGTACACAGAGGCTCCCTAGTTGTCATGTCTCAGACTGTATATAAATCAGCACTGGGAGGCTCCGCAGTCGTCATGTCTCAGACTGTATATAAATCAGCACACAGAGCCTCCGCAGTCGTCATGTCTCAGACGGTATATAAATCAGCACACAGAGGCTCCGCAGTCATCATGTCTCAGACTGTATATAAATCAGCACTCAGAGGCTCTGTAGTCGTCATGTCTCAGACTGTATATAAATCAGCACACAGAGGCTCTGCAGTCGTCATGTCTCAGACTGTATATAAATCAGCACACAGAGACTCCGCAGTCGTCATGTCTCAGACGGTATATAAATCAGCACACAGAGACTCCGCAGTCGTCATGTCTCAGACGGTATATAAATCAGCACTCAGAGGCTCTGCAGTCATCATGTCTCAGACTGTATATAAATCAGCACACAGAGCCTCCGCAGTCGTCATGTCTCAGACGGTATATAAATCAGCACTCAGAGGCTCCGCAGTCGTCATGTCTCAGACGGTATATAAATCAGCACTCAGAGGCTCTGCAGTTGTCATGCCTCAGACTATATAAATCAGTACACAGAGGCTCTGTAGTCGTCCTGTCTCAGACTGTATATAAATACAGGCTCCGCAGTCATCATGTCTCAGACTGTATATAAATCAGCACACAGAGGATCCGCAGTCGTCATGTCTCAGACTGTATATAAATCAGCACACAGAGGCTCCGCAGTCATCATGTCTCAGACTGTATATAAATCAGCACACAGCGGCTCCGCAGTCATCATGTCTCAGACTGTATATAAATCAGCACTCAGAGGCTCTGCAGTCATCATGTCTCAGACTGTATATAAATCAGCACTCAAAGGCTCTGCAGCCGTCATGTCTCAGACTGTATATAAATCAGCACACAGAGGCTCCGCAGTCATCATGTATCAGACTGTATATAAATCAGCACACAGAGGCTCCGCAGTCATCATGTCTCAGACGGTATATAAATCAGCACTGGGAGGCTCCGCAGTCTTCATGTCTCAGACTGTATATAAATCAGCACTGGGAGGCTCTGCAGTCGTCATGTCTCAGACTGTATATAAATCAGTACACAGAGGCTCTGCAGTCGTCATGTCTCAGACTGTATATAAATCAGTACCCAGAGGCTCCGCAGTCATCATGTCTCAGACTGTATATAAATCAGTACACAGAGGCTCTGCAGTCGTCATGTCTCAGACGGTATATAAATCAGCACACAGAGGCTCTGCAGCCGTCATGTCTTAGACTATATAAATCAGCACACAGAGGCTCCGCAGTCTTCATGTCTCAGACTGTATAAAAATCAGCACTGGGAGGCTCCGCAGTAATCATGTCTCAGACTGTATATAAATCAGCACTCGGCGGTGTTGTGGAAAACCACTAAGGAAACGCAGTCTTCAGGAAGAATAAGGTTTATTTCAGCTAGCCGGGAGCATTAACAGCTTCAATCGCACAAAGGAAAATGCTCAAAGGGGTAGAGGCCCACACTCATCTTATACACATAACCATCTCAAACTTTAGATACTTGTCTTATCCTTATTGGATGGGTTAAACACTCTCTACAACCCTATTGGACATCCCCATGTATGGACAATGCATGCTTGCATCATGTTCTTCTTGACCAACATCTGCTATTCATTAACATTAACAATGTTTGCTTCATCCTTGCTAATCTACAGCTCCTCACCCAAATGAGTGCTACCCCCATCTTAGGAATGTGTACACACATATAAGATTTGGGAATGTAGTGTCTGGTATAATCAGGCGGCATTCATTATACTATATATTTTTCATTTTCTCCTTCAGCGGCTCCGCAGTCGTCATGTCTCAGACTGTCTATAAATCAGCACACAGAGGCTCTGCAGCCGTCATGTCTCAGACTGTATATAAATCAGCAGACAGAGGCTCCGCAGTCATCATGTCTCAGACTGTATATAAATCAGCACACAGAGGCTCCGCAGTCATCATGTCTCAGACTGTATATAAATCAGCACACAGAGGCTCCGCAGTCGTCATGTCTCAGACTGTATATAAATCAGTACACAGAGGCTCCGCAGTCGTCATGTCTCAGACTGTATATAAATCAGCACTCAGAGGCTCCGCAGCCGTCATGTCTCAGACTGTATATAAATCAGTACACAGAGGCTCCGCAGTCGTCATGTCTCAGACGGTATATAAATCAGCACACAGAGACTCCGCAGTCATCATGTCTCAGACTGTATATAAATCAGCACTCAGCGGCTCTGCAGTCGTCACGTCTCAGACTGTATATAAATCAGCACTCAGAGGCTCCGCAGTCATCATGTCGCAGACTGTATATAAATCAGCATTCAGAGGCTCCGCAGTCGTCATGTCTCAGACTGTATATAAATCAGCACTCGGAGGCTCCGTAGTTGTCATGTCACAGACTGTATATAAATCAGTACACAGAGGCTCCCTAGTTGTCATGTCTCAGACTGTATATAAATCAGCACTGGGAGGCTCCGCAGTCGTCATGTCTCAGACTGTATATAAATCAGCACTCAGAGGCTCCGTAGTCGTCATGTCTCAGACTGTATATAAATCAGCACACAGAGGCTCTGCAGTCGTCATGCCTCAGACTGTATATAAATCAGCACTCAGAGGCTCTGTAGTCGTCATGTCTCAGACTGTATATAAATCAGCACACAGAGGCTCTGCAGTCATGTCTCAGACTGTATATAAATCAGCACACAGAGACTCCGCAGCCTTCATGTCTCAGACGGTATATAAATCAGCACACAGAGACTCCGCAGCCTTCATGTCTCAGACGGTATATAAATCAGCACTCAGAGGCTCTGCAGTCATCATGTCTCAGACTGTATATAAATCAGCACACAGAGCCTCCGCAGTCGTCATGTCTCAGACGGTATATAAATCAGCACTCAGAGGCTCCTGCAGTCGTCATGTCTCAGACGGTATATAAATCAGCACTCAGAGGCTCTGCAGTTGTCATGCCTCAGACTATATAAATCAGTACACAGAGGCTCTGTAGTCGTCCTGTCTCAGACTGTATATAAATACAGGCTCCGCAGTCATCATGTCTCAGACTGTATATAAATCAGCACACAGAGGATCCGCAGTCGTCATGTCTCAGACTGTATATAAATCAGCACACAGAGGCTCCGCAGTCATCATGTCTCAGACTGTATATAAATCAGCACACAGCGGCTCCGCAGTCATCATGTCTCAGACTGTATATAAATCAGCACTCAGAGGCTCTGCAGTCATCATGTCTCAGACTGTATATAAATCAGCACTCAAAGGCTCTGCAGCCGTCATGTCTCAGACTGTATATAAATCAGCACACAGAGGCTCCGCAGTCATCATGTCTCAGACGGTATATAAATCAGCACACAGAGGCTCCGCAGTCATCATGTATCAGACTGTATATAAATCAGCACTGGGAGGCTCCGCAGTCTTCATGTCTCAGACTGTATATAAATCAGCACTGGGAGGCTCTGCAGTCGTCATGTCTCAGACTGTATATAAATCAGTACACAGAGGCTCTGCAGTCGTCATGTCTCAGACTGTATATAAATCAGTACCCAGAGGCTCCGCAGTCATCATGTCTCAGACTGTATATAAATCAGTACACAGAGGCTCTGCAGTCGTCATGTCTCAGACGGTATATAAATCAGCACACAGAGGCTCTGCAGCCGTCATGTCTTAGACTATATAAATCAGCACACAGAGGCTCCGCAGTCTTCATGTCTCAGACTGTATAAAAATCAGCACTGGGAGGCTCCGCAGTAATCATGTCTCAGACTGTATATAAATCAGCACTCGGCGGTGTTGTGGAAAACCACTAAGGAAACGCAGTCTTCAGGAAGAATAAGGTTTATTTCAGCTAGCCGGGAGCATTAACAGCTTCAATCGCACAAAGGAAAATGCTCAAAGGGGTAGAGGCCCACACTCATCTTATACACATAACCATCTCAAACTTTAGATACTTGTCTTATCCTTATTGGATGGGTTAAACACTCTCTACAACCCTATTGGACATCCCCATGTATGGACAATGCATGCTTGCATCATGTTCTTCTTGACCAACATCTGCTATTCATTAACATTAACAATGTTTGCTTCATCCTTGCTAATCTACAGCTCCTCACCCAAATGAGTGCTACCCCCATCTTAGGAATGTGTACACACATATAAGATTTGGGAATGTAGTGTCTGGTATAATCAGGCGGCATTCATTATACTATATATTTTTCATTTTCTCCTTCATTCCCCCCTGTTGTTGGTTTTCCCAACACACACACACACACACACACACAATGTCTCTGGTATTCTGCATTTCAATATATAATGTTCTCTTCATCCAATGAACAAAGTTCACACTCCAGATCCTTGACTTCCTCTGTAGCGACAGGTGCGTAGGCGAGCATCATGGTGGCTTTCAAGAACAGTCTTTTGCAACATGAAAACAACAATAGGCCTACAAGACACAATAACAGTACTGGAGCACATGCAAGCATGACAGTCTTCAGTAATGGCAAGAACCAAGATGGAAGATTCAAAGACCACCCTGAGAACCAGTCCCCTGTAACTCCAGCTTCATCAATCATCTGCTTATTCAAGGAATGGAGGTGCTCGATGGCCCTAACAAGAGTCCCATTTTGCTCATCATCATTCGCTGGGATGAAAGTACAGCAAGAGTCTCCAATAACTGCACAAACTCCTCCTTGAGAAGCGAGAATCATGTCGAGAGCATATCGATTCTGTACCGCTGTCAGTCTCAGACCTCTGAGCTCCTCCTTGATGGCATTCAAGGCCTCATCTGTAATATTTATAAACTTTAATAGCTCGTACCTGTTTTTCTGGATCCATTTTGCATTTGCCGCTGCTTGTAGTCCAGGAGTCAACCAACTTGCAAAGAAAATTTCAGCTTTTGAAAAGATCTTAAAATCATCGGGAACCTCCTCTGGAGCGAAATATGGATTTCTCTTGATTCGCACACGCTCACCTGGAACCCATGCATGCTTAGGGATTACCAACAAGGGGTGGATTAATTTAACCATTGAGCACACACCTGACCAGTCTCCAGGGAGTCTGGTATACGCCAGACTACCACATTGCCAATATACATCCATCAGTACAGCAGTCCCTTGACTCAAATATTTCTCATATTTGACCAACTTACATCGTGTGTTTGTTCCCAACCTTTGTCCATTCCCATTATTAAAATAACATACATTAAATTCCCTTTTTTCTGTGACTTTGAGACCTTTCTCTTCTGTATCTTCACCCCATGTTAATGAGGTTACAAAATCTCCCCATACTTTTTACACAGGTTAGTATCGTTTACCAAACTGGAATCGGAAGTGAAGTTCCAGAGAGTCTGGCCTCCACAAGCCAAACCTCGAGCGTAAGGAAACCACCCATTGGTTTGAAAATGATTGCCTAGAACTAATAACATAGTTCTGTACCCACAGTTCTCATTATCAGTGTCATCCGTACACCTATAAATCGGAGTCTGTGAAGCACCAAATGCAGACATCTTGACATAAGATATTTCACTCCCTTCTTGATACTTAGTGGAATTTACCCAAAGTTCTTCCACCGCAATATCATATGGTTGAATTTGCCCTCCTAACTTACAAACAGCCATATGCAATAAGCATTGAGAGTCCATTTGACTTATCTCTTCTGACCGCATCAGTTGTTGTCTTCCTGCTGCATGAGGCAATAACGCACAAACATAACATGATTCATTATGTACACTACTAACTACTTGTTTCATATGTCTATACCATAAATTCTCCTCAAAATGATTACTATTACTCAACTCAACTGTAATACTATCAGGGTTTACAATACTTCTACGATACCTAGAAAGGTTCCTAAATCTACATCCACCTAAATCTGAATGATCACAAGTCATATAAACATTATTATAAGTCAATAGTACTAATAAGGCCAATACAATGATAAAAAGTAAACTACATTTACAAGTGGGCCTATTGTCCATTAAACAACAGCATGAGAGGATGCACCCCCTCCGTCTTCTGGAGCTCTTCTGCAGTGAGTTAGATGGATCCATGCTGATCTCTCTTTCACTTTGACAGCCGTTGGCGTCGCAAGAACTACTTCAAAAGGGCCTAGGAACTTTGGCTGCTTCCACCCACTTTTCTGGTTTCGAATATAAACTTTATCTCCTGGATTCACTGGGAGAGGTTCTTCTTGCTTGGATGACTGATTACTGGTCACCTGCTGGAAACGAAATCTAGTAGCTTTGGTTAATTCCTTCAGATATATTTGAATTTCATCAGCTAAACAATTATTATCCCCCCTCCCTTTAATCCATGTCAACTGAGGAGACATCATAGGCCTTCCTGTCACTATCTCGTGGGGGGTAAGATGATGATCCCTGCCCCTTATGTTTCTCAAAGACATAAGGGCCAAAGGCAAGCAATATAACCAATTTCTCCCGGTGGTCTTACATAGTTTACCTAATTTTACCTTAAGTAACCCATTCATTCTTTCCACCAGCCCATTGGATTGGGGATGGTAAGCGCTGGTTAATTTCTGTGTTATACCTGATTGCTTGCACACCTCTGTCATTATTTCATTTGAAAAATGGGGCCCATTATCCGATCTTAGAGTTGAGCATATTCCAAAACGAGAAAACACCTCTCTCATTAAATGTCTAGCTACAGTTTTTGCATCTGCTTTCACACAGGGAAATGCCTCAACCCACCTAGAATATGGACACACTACCACAAGTATATATCGATAAGTTTGTATTCTTTCTCCCATGTCTATAAAATCCATATGCAAATGTTGAAAGGGTCCACAGGGTTTAGGAATTTGGGACCTTACAACCCTTTCTGTAGGTTGGGATGAATATGTTTGGCAAACACTACAATGATGAAGATAATAAGAAATTTTGGCACTTAGATCTGGGACATACCAAGTCTCTGAGATTACATTATACATTGAATTCTTACCCTCATGTGTAGGCAAATGTAATTTTGGCAAAAGAAGTTGTAAAATGCCCTCTGGTAAAATTGCTTTCCCACTCATAACTCGCCATACTCCAGTTAATTTGTCTACCTGCCCTCCCCTATCCTTCCATTTTCCCTTTTCTGCCACAGATACTGCTTCTTGGGCCTCTATTAACATCTGGATAGACAAATCTGTATCTATATTTAAAGAATCTGTTCTTACCGGCATTTGAAGTACAGAAGGATATGGTGTTACCATATATGCTGCCTCCTTGGCGGCCGCATCAGCCAACATATTGCTTCTAGATACAATATCTCTCCCCCTGTATGTGCAGCGCACTTAACCACTGCTAAGGCACTGGGTAAGCGGACGGCTTGAACCAATTGTTTAATTAAAGGGGCATGCAGGACAGGGGAACCATCTGATTTAATAAACCCACGGCGTTCCCATTTTGGTATGCCAGAAAGTAACGAAGTTGCAACATAAGCTGAGTCAGTGTACAAAGTTAGGTCCTGATTTGAATACATATGTAGGGCTAACAATGCAGCTATCAATTCGGCTGCCTGGGCAGAGTAAGTAGATGGCAAGGCCCATTGCCCCACTATCACTGGCTCATCATGCTGGAGAGCCACAACAGCACAGCCAGTAAACCGTACACCAGTTTCAGGATCCAAATATGAGGACCCATCAATGTACACATGACTACTATCAGGAATAGGATCTTCAAGTGCAACTTGTGGGAGGGGTTGAGGACACTCATGAACTGTATCCCCTGGATGTACAGGATATGCAAGGAATGCTGCTGGATTTACTGTATGGCATTGTACAATATTCAAGGAAGGTGATGACAGCAGAACCTCATATCCCGACCGTCGCTGGGGAGTAAGGAGGGATTTCGACTTTCCCAACATGGCATACACCGCATGGTCAACAAATAAGGTGGTGGGGATCCCAATGTAATCCCGAGACTTTTCTCAACTGCAAAAGCTGCACCTGCTAAAGATTGTTCACAGGGAAAATGTCCCTGCAGTACAGGATCCAATGCAGCACTATAGTACGCTAAGGGCTTGTGGCCCAAAGACGTTTTTGAGTCAGAACTGCGGACATATACCCATCCTTAACATGAGAAAATAAAAAACTTCTTAGAATAATCAGGAGTCGCTAAGCTGGGAGAAGTAACAATAGCCTGTTTTAACTCTGCAAATTGTCTCTCTAACTCCTCAGTCCATGTAACGGGTGCATTTTCGGAGGGAGCCTTTTTAACATCTGGGACAAAGGATTAGCCAAGGAAGCATAATCAGGAATCCATGGTCTGCAATAATTAGTAAGGCCTAAAAATTTTTGCAAACCTTTTACAGTTTGGGGTAAGGGTGTTTGTAACACTGCCTGGACCCTGTCTGATGTTAAAGCCCTTTCCCCATGTGAAATTTTCTGCCCCAAATAAAGTACCTCTGTCTGGCATAACTGTATCTTTTGTTTATTAACTTTATGTCCTTTTTTAGCTAAACTAGCCAGCAACAAAAGTGTATCTTCCTTAGAATCCTCCAAGGAATCATTACACAGAAGTAAATCATCCACATATTGAATCAATGTACCCTTCAGAGGTAGATTTGCAAGATCCATTTGTACAATCCTATTAAAAACTGATGGGGACTCACAATATCCCATGGGAAGTCTAGTATAAGTATACTGCTTTCCCCGAAAAGTAAATGCAAACAAATATTGGGAATCTGGATGCAAAGGGACACTGAAGAATGCTGCAGTGAGATCTATTACAGAAAAAAATGTTGCGGAAGGTGGGATGTTAGATAAAATAGTGGCTGGATTTGGGACCACTGGAAACTCAGCATCCACTATCTGATTAATTGGCCGTAGGTCCTGGACCATGCGCCATTTTCCTGACGTACCTTTCTTCACAGGAAGTATAGGGGTGTTACAAGGACTACTGGTTTGATAAAGGACCCCCCGCCTCTCCAAATTGTCTATCACTGGAGCTATACCCTCCTCCGCTTCCTTGGACAAGGGGTATTGTCTAATTCTAGGAAGAATAGCTCCTGGTTTCAATTTGACTCGCACTGGGCCTACAGATTTTAAAAGACCAACATCCTCACTATCAACTGTCCACAGGTTATCAGGAACCAGTTGTAGGATCTCTTCATGTATGGGCACTTGCGCCATTATAAAACCTTCTGGTTTTACATTATGTTTCTCACAAAATGTAGCCAAAGGAAGATTTAATGATACTCTAATATTCCCTTCAAGATCTTGATGTATCTGGCTAGTACAGTCCATGGGAGACCAAGGACCTGAGGGTATCTCAGCCAGTTCACTAAGCAAAGGCATGTCATGTTGTTTTAATATAACTGCTACCCATCTATACTCATCTTGCCCTTTAGCTATAATCTTTGTATTATCCCTCAATACATACATTTCCGTTACCTTAATCAACTGATAGGGATCAGATATTGTTTCCTGGTTCAGAGGCCTGAACAAAATTTCTTGCACAGGTTTCTGATCTTCTGCTCGTGATACACAATGCTTATTGTCTGTAAGCCATATGTCCAATACTTGCCCAACAGTTGTAAAACAGATAGGGCGCAAACGGGGTTCAGTGTCCAGAGTCATTGTTAAATATTGCCCTGCTCCAGGCATAGTCTCACACACGAGACCCTTTTCTGTACATGATATTGTTAAATTCAATTTGGTTAGCAAATCTCTCCCCAAAAGATTAATTGGGGTATGTGGAGCAAACAATACTGGTTGGGTCACTGTAGTGGAACCTAGGGTAATCTGAACAGGTTGTGTAAAAGGTGTAGTTAGTATTTCCCCAGAGAAGCCCTGAGTTTCCATTTTTGAGTTGATAATGAGACTACCGGAGCATCCCTGCCAATACAGGTAAAGGTTGCTCCTGTGTCTATAAGAAATCGAACTGGTTTACCTTCCACTAGTAGCGTAACCATTGGTTCCTGCCTGGGTGAACTAGTAGTGGTCACTACTGGAAACTCAGATATCCTCTTGGGGCACCCCTAAAATTCTTGTTGATAATTTCTCATGAAATTCGTCCCATAATCCTGTTGGGGAGGGGCCTGAGAAAAAGTCTTACAATTTCTGGATATGTGACCCATACCACCACAGTTCCAACACTGTATTCCAGTTGGGCCCGGTACCCCTCTTCCCCAGGGACCTCTATTCCATCCTCTTGGGGAGCCTGACCTCTGCGGTTACCCCAATATCTTGGTCCAACAGGTTGAGATGTACTTACAATGGGATTGTTGTTAGTTAGATTATTATTAGTTTGTGTGGAGGTTACCACTGCCGCTTCTACAATCGGCAACTGCGTCATCTGTTTCTGCTTATTTCTCTGCCTGTCCTTCTCCCCTTCCTCTATCTGCCTCCAATAATGCACTATGTGAGTTTGGATTTCTGGCCACGGTTTACTTTCCAGTGCAACTACCTGATTCAACTTCCGCTGCAATTCTACAGGGAAACCTTTAATAATTGACTGATAAAATAACACATGTCCACCACCAGTTTCATCCCACTCTTGTCCTACCTCCTCTCTCCATTTTTCTGCATTTTCTCAATATAGTCAATAGGCTCTTCCTCTTTTCCCATAGAACTAGCTGTAATCTTTCCAAAATCTCTTCTATCTGGATACATTTCCCTCAATGCTTTCCAAATAATAGATCGATAAGGATTAAATAAAGCCCCATCATATGCATCCTCCCTTATTGTTATCCGATCATGGCCAAAAGCTGACTTTAAAATCTGATTTGTTTTGTCACCTATAATATCAGCCAATAATGCTTTAATATCCCCAAGTGCCAGAGTCTGACCTGAGGTTTTCTGTTCAAATTCATAGATCCATTTACTGGCCCCTGCTGATAGGGAAGGTAAACTACTCCTCAGATTAACTTTATCAGTATTCTGCCAGGGCCTATACTTCAGTCCCCGTCTGCCTGCTCTCAGCACTGGATAAGAGCCTGCCACTGACTTTTTTTGATATTTTTCCCATATATTCATGCATGCCTTCATATAATCATAATCCCATCCTGGATCTCCCCACTGACCATATACACACTCCTTAGCTGCCTGAATGTTTACTGGCTCAAAGGATCCTTCCCTTGGCCACATATGTGGTAATTGACTTCCTAATTGTTCAGTCCATCCAGCCAGATCATCGCAGAAAGGTTTACAATAATATTCTCCTTCTTTTTCTGCAATTATCTGTCGAGGAGTCAGATTTCTTGCAGCTACTCCTACCATTAACTCCTCAGCTTCCTGTCCCCCCTCCTCCTCGGGCTGGTCACTGTGTTTATGTTCAGAGTCTAGCACAGATCCAGCCCCTGTCTCAATGCAAAGGGGTCAGGGAGGTCAATAGGAGACAGATGAGGGGGAGGGAGAACATGAAGAGGGCTTTGATATCTTAGGATTCTGTGTAACTCCAAACTGTGACACATTGGAACCAGGGAAACCTGATTTATCTGGCTTTCTCCCCTCACACAGAGTGTTCTTCAATAGTCTAGTCAATTGCTTTACTGTTGTCGGGGGTTGCTTAAGGGAAACTAAACCAGAAACATTAATCCATATATTATCCCCTAACTCCCCCAAACCCGACAAATCACCTTCTTCTTTTTCTGAAGAAGAGCCATCTTCCTTTTCTGTGTTTTTACTTCCCATTTCAACCTTGGCTCTAATCTTAGAATCCTTTACAAGTACTGGGGGATTCTTATATCCCTCAGCAGGTAGTGGTATATCTCCCATATGTTCCACCGAGTCACTTTCAGCAGAAATGTGTTTAGCTTGCACTAGCAGTTCACTATAGTTGGGGGTTTTATGATATGGGGGTGGGGCAGATGGGGCTACAGGAGGCTTTTGTTCTTCACCATCTGTAGATGGTATATGTGAAGCCTCTTGCTGTTCCCTATGTATTTTCCATTTTTTTAGCAACTGTATTTGTAGTTGCTGGTCTTTCCCTGATGTGGTGGCTTCAATAAACGTATGCAAGTGATTCAAATGGACTTTAGAAAAGCTTCCTGCCTCTGGCCAGGAGACAGTAAGCGATAATGTCCCTTTGTGCCACTTCCCACACCACTTCATTAACTCCTTTGTATCATCAGGATATTCCTGACACATGACTGCTAATGGAGATTTCATGGTCGCATCACAATCTCGAATCGCAAAAGATATTAGTAATTTATGTCCCTAATGTAGGAGTTAGTCAAGGTCACAAATTCTCTAGCAGAGCGGTGTGCAATGCTCTGCTAGGTACCAATCCTAGTAATACAGCACCAATTAGTACAGCAGTTAGTGTCTGTTACCTCACTTGCCGTTCTCAGGGTAAAGTCTACTGACAGCACTCACTACACAGCAAGTGTCCCCTTACCTTAATACAAGCTGAGGTAACAACACAGTGCAGATTCTACTCCTCCACAGTGCTCACAGCAAAGTCCAAAACACCACACCAAAGGTGTGTCTGCTTACCAAAACGTGGAGTTTCAATCACTCAGCGCATGCAACAAATGGTTAGTACAGACAGTTAACACAACAATCACAACACAATGACATATACAAATAATACCTCAACCAACTGATTTTTGCGCGCTTTCTGGGTCTGTTGCATTGGTTTAAGTAACCAATGAGCCGTGCCGCTAACCGTAACTGACCCCTTCCTACTTTGGCCCAAATCCGAGTTTTGGTCTGTAACCAATAGGGTATCTATTTCTCTCATACAGGTCTTTTGCACTGGTTTATGTAACCAATGAGCCGTGCCTCTAACCGTAACTGACCTCTTCCTACTTTGGTCCGAAACCGAGGTTTTGGTCCGTAACCAATAGGGTATCTCTTTTTCCCACACGGGATTTAGAACCAGCGCTGGACAGTAGTGGATCTCCCTATCTGTTACCCGTGTCTTCTTATCTTTAGGGATTTAGAACCAAATCCAATCAAAATTGGACCCAAAAATGATTCAATCAATTAATCATTAAGTAATCGACTAATTAATTAAAAATATATCTAATCCAATTGTAGATTTGGACAGCAGTGACGCAAACCTGACTGTTACCCTTTACTCATAATGTTAAATATTTTATTAATAAATATTATTCTTCCTCAGAAAGGTACAAAACAGAAAAAATAAAAATATTTTATTTATTTTTATTTTTTCCTTTTGTGTGTCTTCACCCGTACTAACCCCCCCACTTACTGGAATATGGTGGCCACTAGAAAAAGCAGTGCGGACAGACTTTAGCAAAGCAAGGTGTCTGCTTACCTGTAAATTGCGCAGGCCTGCACTGCTGAGATTTTCCTGATGGTCACACTGCCAGCATGTAGGGT
The DNA here is from genome assembly GCA_033119425.1 of Bufotes viridis. Classification (NCBI taxonomy): domain Eukaryota; kingdom Metazoa; phylum Chordata; class Amphibia; order Anura; family Bufonidae; genus Bufotes; species Bufotes viridis. The sequence continues at coordinate 510,388,531 of CM065591.1, forward strand.
TCGAGTCTCTGGGATCACGTCGGGGTCACCAAGAAATGTTGTGGAAAACCACTAAGGAAACGCAGTCTTCAGGAAGAATAAGGTTTATTTCAGCTAGCCGGGAGCATTAACAGCTTCAATCGCACAAAGGAAAATGCTCAAAGGGGTAGAGGCCCACACTCATCTTATACACATAACCATCTCAAACTTTAGATACTTGTCTTATCCTTATTGGATGGGTTAAACACTCTCTACAACCCTATTGGACATCCCCATGTATGGACAATGCATGCTTGCATCATGTTCTTCTTGACCAACATCTGCTATTCATTAACATTAACAATGTTTGCTTCATCCTTGCTAATCTACAGCTCCTCACCCAAATGAGTGCTACCCCCATCTTAGGAATGTGTACACACATATAAGATTTGGGAATGTAGTGTCTGGTATAATCAGGCGGCATTCATTATACTATATATTTTTCATTTTCTCCTTCAGCGGCTCCGCAGTCGTCATGTCTCAGACTGTATATAAATCAGCAGACAGAGGCTCCGCAGTCATCATGTCTCAGACTGTATATAAATCAGCACACAGAGGCTCCGCAGTCATCATGTCTCAGACTGTATATAAATCAGCACACAGAGGCTCTGTAGTCGTCATGTCTCAGACTGTATATAAATCAGCACACAGAGGCTCCGCAGTCATCATGTCTCAGACCGTATATAAATCAGCACACAGAGGCTCTGCAGCCGTCATGTCTTAGACTGTATATAAATCAGCACTAAGAGGCTCTGCAGTCATCATGTCTCAGACTGTATATAAATCAGCACACAGAGGCTCTGCAGTCGTCATGTCTTAGACTGTATATAAATCAGCACACAGAGGCTCTGCAGTCGTAATGTCTCAGACTGTATATAAATCAGCACACAGAGGCTCTGTAGTTGTCATGTCTCAGACTGTATATAAATCAGCACACAGAGGCTCCACAGTCATCATGTCTAAGACTGTATATAAATCAGCACAAAGAGGCTCCGCAGTCGTCATGTCTCAGACTGTATATAAATCAGTACACAGAGGCTCCGCAGTCATCATGTCTCAGACTGTATATAAATCAGCACTCAGAGGCTCCGCAGTCATCATGTCTCAGACTGTATATAAATCAGCACTACAGAGGCTCCGCAGTCATCATGTCTCAGACTGTATATAAATCCGCACACAGAGGCTCTGCAGTCGTAATGTCTCAGACTGTATATAAATCAGCACACAGAGGCTCCGTAGTTGTCATGTCTCAGACTGTATATAAATCAGCACACAGAGGCTCCGCAGCCATCATGTCCCAGACTGTATATAAATCAGCACTCAGAGGCTCCGCAGTCGTCATGTCTCAGACTGTATATAAATCAGGACACAGAGGCTCCCCAGTCATTATGTCTCAGACTGTATATAAATCAGCAGACAGAGGCTCTGCAGTCATCATATCTCAGACTATATATAAATCAGCACTCGGAGGCTCTGCAGTTGTCATGCCTCAGACTATTTAAATCAGTACACAGAGGCTCTGTAGTCGTCCTGTCTCAGACTGTATATAAATCAGCACACAGCAGCTCCGCAGTCATCATGTCTCAGACTGTATATAAATCAGCACTCAGAGGCTCTGCAGTCATCATGTCTCAGACTGTATATAAATCAGCACTCAAAGGCTCTGCAGTCGTCATGTCTCAGACTGTATATAAATCAGCACACAGAGGCTCTGCAGTCGTCATGTCTCAGACTGTATATAAATCAGCACACAGAGGCTCTGCAGTCGTCATGTCTCAGACTGTATATAAATCAGCACTCAGAGGCTCCGCAGTCGTCATATCTCAGACTATATATAAATCAGCACTCGGAGGCACTGCAGTTGTCATGCCCCAGACTATATAAATCAGCACTCAGAGGCTCTGCAGTCGTCATGTCTCAGACTGTATATAAATCAGCACACAGAGGCTCTGCAGTCGTCATGTCTCAGACTGTATATAAATCAGCACCCAGAGGCTCCGCAGTCATCATGTCTCAGACTGTATATAAATCAGCACACAGAGGCTCTGCAGTCGTCATGTCTCAGACTGTATATAAATCAGCACACAGAGGCTCTGCAGTCATCATGTCTCAGACTGTATATAAATCAGCACACAGAGGCTCCGCAGTCGTCATGTCTCAGACTGTATATAAATCAGCACTCGGAGGCTCTGCAGTCGTCATGTCTCAGACTGTATATAAATCAGCACTCAGAGGCTCCGCAGTCGTCATGTCTCAGACTGTATATAAATCAGCACACAGAGGCTCCGCAGTCATCATGTCTCAGACTGTATATAAATCAGCACACAGAGGCTCCGCAGTCATCATGTCTCAGACTGTATATAAATCAGTACACAGAGGCTCCGCAGTCATCATGTCTCAGACTGTATATAAATCAGCACTCAGAGGCTCCGCAGTCGTCATGTCTCAGACTGTATATAAATCAGCACACAGAGGCTCCGCAGTCGTCATGTCTCAGACGGTATATAAATCAGCACTCGGAGGCTCCGCAGTCGTCATGTGTCAGACTGTATATAAATCAGCACACAGAGGCTCCGCAGTCATCATGTCTCAGACTGTATATAAATCAGCACTCAGAGGCTCTGCAGTCATCATGTCTCAGACTGTATATAAATACAGGCTCCGCATTCATCATGTCTCATACTGTATATAAATCAGCACACAGAGACTCCGCTGTCGTCATGTCTCAGACTGTATATAAATCAGTACACAGAGGCTCTGCAGTCGTCATGTCTCAGACTTTATATAAATCAGCACACAGAGGCTCCGCAGTCATCATGTCTCAGACGGTATATAAATCAGCACACAGAGGCTCTGCAGCCGTCATGTCTTAGACTATATAAATCAGCACACAGAGGCTCCGCAGTCTTCATGTCTCAGACTGTATAAAAATCAGCACTGGGAGGCTCCGCAGTCGTCATGTCTCAGACTGTATATAAATCAGCACTCGGCGGCTCCGCAGTCGTCATGTCTCAGACTGTATATAAATCAGCACACAGAGGCTCTGCAGTCATCATGTCTCAGACTGTATATAAATCAGCACACAGAGGCTCCGCAGTCGTCATGTCTCAGACTGTATATAAATCAGTACACAGAGGCTCTGCAGTAATCATGTCTCAGACTGTATATAAATCAGCACTCAGAGGCTGCTGCGAGTCGTCATGTCTCAGACTGTATATAAATCAGCACACAGAGGCTCCGCAGTCGTCATGTCTCAGACTGTATATAAATCAGCACTCAGAGGCTCCGCAGTCGTCATGTCTCAGACTGTATATAAATCAGCACTCGGATGCTCCGCAGTCGTCATGTCTCAGACTGTATATAAATCAGCACACAGAGGCTCCGCAGTCATCATGTATCAGACTGTATATAAATCAGCACTCAGAGGCTCCGCAGTCTTCATGTCTCAGACTGTATATAAATCAGCACACAGAGGCTCCGCAGTCGTCATGTCTCAGACTGTATATAAATCAGCACACAGAGGCTCTGCAGTCATCATGTATCAGACTGTATATAAATCAGCACACAGAGGCTCTGCAGTCATCATGTCTCAGACTGTATATAAATCAGTACACAGAGGCTCTGCAGTAATCATGTCTCAGACTGTATATAAATCAGCACTCAGAGGCTCTGTAGTTGTCATGTCTCAGACTGTATATAAATCAGCACTCAGAGGCTCCGCAGTCATCATGTCTCAGACTGTATATAAATCAGTACACAGAGGCTCTGCAGTAATCATGTCTCAGACTGTATATAAATCAGCACACAGAGGCTCTGCAGTCGTCATGTATCAGACTTTATATAAATCAGCACTCAGAGGCTCTGCAGTCGTCCTGTCTCAGACTGTATATAAATCAGCACACAGAGGCTCTGCAGTCGTCATGTCTCAGACTGTATATAAATCAGCACTCGGATGCTCCGCAGTCGTCATGTCTCAGACTGTATATAAATCAGCAGACAGAGGCTCCGCAGTCATCATGTCTCAGACTGTATATAAATCAGCAGACAGAGGCTCCGCAGTCATCATGTCTCAGACTTTATATAAATCTGCACTCGGAGGCTCTGCAGTCGTCATGTCTCAGACTGTATATAAATCAGCAGACAGAGGCTCTGCAGTCGTCATGTCTCAGACTGTATATAAATCAGCACACAGAGGCTCCACAGCCGTCATGTCTCAGACTGTATATAAATCAGCACACAGAGGCTCCGCAGTCATCATGTCTCAGACTGTATATAAATCAGCACACAGAGGCTCCACAGCCGTCATGTCTCAGACTGTATATAAATCAGCACTCGGAGGCTCTGCAGTCGTCACGTCTCAGACTGTATATAAATCAGCACACAGAGGCTCCGCAGTCGTCATGTCTCAGACTGTATATAAATCAGCACACAGAGGCTCTGCAGTCATCATGTCTCAGACTGTATATAAATCAGCACTCGGAGGCTCCGCAGTCATCATGTCTCAGACTGTATATAAATCAGCACTCAGAGGCTCTGTAGTTGTCATGTCTCAGACTGTATATAAATCAGCACACAGAGGCTCCGCAGTCATCATGTCTCAGACTGTATATAAATCAGCACACAGAGGCTCCGCAGTCGTCATGTCTCAGACTGTATATAAATCAGCACTACAGAGGCTCTGCAGTCATCATGTCTCAGACTGTATATAAATCAGCACACAGAGGCTCCGCAGTCGTCATGTCTCAGACTGTATATAAATCAGCACACAGAGGCTCCGCAGTCATCATGTCTCAGACTGTATATAAATCAGCACTCAGAGGCTCCGCAGTCATCATGTCTCAGACTGTATATAAATCAGCACACAGAGGCTCCGCAGTCGTCATGTCTCAGACTGTATATAAATCAGCACACAGAGGCTCCGCAGTCATCATGTCTCAGACTGTATATAAATCAGCACACAGAGGCTCCGCAGTCAGTCATGTCTCAGACTGTATATAAATCAGCACTCAGAGGCTCCGCAGTCGTCATGTCTCAGACTGTATATAAATCAGCCACAGAGACTCCGCAGTCATCATGTCTCAGACTGTATATAAATCAGCACACAGAGGCTCCGCAGTCATCATGTCTCAGACTGTATATAAATCAGCACACAGAGGTTCCGCAGTCGTCATGTCTCAGACTGTATATAAATCAGCACACAGAGGCTCTGCAGTCGTCATGTCTCAGACTGTATATAAATCAGCACACAGAGGCTCTGCAGTCATCATGTCTCAGACTGTATATAAATCAGCACACAGAGGCTCTGCAGTCGTCATGTCTCAGACTGTATATAAATCAGCACACAGAGGCTCTGCAGTCGTCATGTCTCAGACTGTATATAAATCAGCACACAGAGGCTCTGCAGTCATCATGTATCAGACTTTATATAAATCAGCACTCGGATGCTCCGCAGTCGTCATGTCTCAGACTGTATATAAATCAGCACACAGAGGCTCCGCAGTCATCATGTCTCAGACTGTATATAAATCAGCAGACAGAGGCTCTGCAGTCATCATGTCTCAGACTGTATATAAATCAGTACACAGAGGCTCCGCAGTCGTCATGTGTCAGACTGTATATAAATCAGTACACAGAGGCTCCGCAGTCGTCATGTCTCAGACTGTATATAAATCAGCACTCGGAGGCTCCGTAGTTGTCATGTCACAGACTGTATATAAATCAGCACTCAGAGGCTCTGCAGTCGTCATGTCTCAGACTGTATATAAATCAGCACACAGAGGCTCTGCAGTCGTCATGTCTCAGACTGTATATAAATCAGCACACAGAGGCTCCGCAGTCGTCATGTCTCAGACTGTATATAAATCAGCACACAGAGGCTCCAGCAGTCGTCATGTCTCAGACTGTATATAAATCAGCACTCAGAGGCTCTGCAGTCGTCATGTCTCAGACTGTATATAAATCAGCACACAGAGGCTCTGCAGTCGTCATGTCTCAGACTGTATATAAATCAGCACACAGAGGCTCTGCAGCCGTCATGTCTCAGACTATATAAATCAGCACAAAGAGGCTCCGCAGCCGTCATGTCTCAGACTGTATATTAATCAGCACTCGGAGGCTCCGCAGTCGTCATGTCTCAGACTGTATATAAATCAGTACACAGAGGCTCCGCAGCCATCATGTCTCAGACTGTATATAAATCAGCACTCAGAGGCTCCGCAGTCGTCATGTCTCAGACTGTATATAAATCAGCACACAGAGGCTCCGCAGCCGTTATGTCTCAGACTGTATATAAATCAGCACTCGGAGGCTCCGCAGTCATCATGTCTCAGACTGTATATAAATCAGCACTCAGAGGCTCTGCAGTCATCATGTCTCAGACTGTATATAAATACAGGCTCCGCATTCATCATGTCTCAGACTGTCTATAAATCAGCACACAGAGTCTCTGTAGTCGTCATGTCTCAGACTGTATATAAATCAGCACACAGAGGCTCCGCAGTCATCATGTGTCAGACTGTATATAAATCAGCACACAGAGGCTCCGCAGTCGTCATGTCTCAGACTGTATATAAATCAGCACACAGAGGCTCTGCAGTCGTCATGTCTCAGACTGTATATAAATCAGCACTCGGAGGCTCCGCAGTCGTCATGTTTCAGACTGTATATAAATCAGCACACAGAGGCTCCGCAGTCATCATGTCTCAGACTGTATATAAATCAGCACACAGAGGCTCCTGCAGTCGTCATGTCTCAGACTGTATATAAATCAGCACACAGAGGCTCCGCAGTCGTCATGTCTCAGACTGTATATAAATCAGCACACAGAGGCTCCGCAGTCATCATGTCTCAGACTGTATATAAATCAGCACACAGAGGCTCTGCAGTCGTCATGTCTCAGACTGTATATAAATCAGCACACAGAGGCTCCGCAGTCATCATGTCTCAGACTGTATATAAATCAGCACTCAGAGGCTCCGCAGTCGTCATGTCTCAGACTGTATATAAATCAGCACACAGAGGCTCCGCAGTCGTCATGTCTCAGACTGTATATAAATCAGCACACAGAGGCTCCGCAGTCGTCATGTCTCAGACTGTATATAAATCAGCACACAGAGGCTCTGCAGTCGTCATGTCTCAGACTGTATATAAATCAGCACACAGAGGCTCCGCAGTCGTCATGTCTCAGACTGTATATAAATCAGCACACAGAGGCTCCGCAGTCATCATGTCTCAGACTGTATATAAATCAGCACACAGAGGCTCCGCAGTCGTCATGTCTCAGACTGTATATAAATCAGCACACAGAGGCTCCGCAGTCGTCATGTCTCAGACTGTATATAAATCAGCACACAGAGGCTCCGCAGTCGTCATGTCTCAGACTGTATATAAATCAGCACTCAGAGGCTCCGCAGTCGTCATGTCTCAGACTGTATATAAATCAGCACACAGAGGCTCTGCAGTCGTCATGTCTCAGACTGTATATAAATCAGCACTCAGAGGCTCCGCAGTCGTCATGTCTCAGACTGTATATAAATCAGCACACAGAGGCTCTGCAGTCGTCATGTCTCAGACTGTATATAAATCAGCACACAGAGGCTCCGCAGTCGTCATGTCTCAGACTGTATATAAATCAGCACACAGAGGCTCCGCAGTCGTCATGTCTCAGACTGTATATAAATCAGCACACAGAGGCTCCGCAGTCGTCATGTCTCAGACTGTATATAAATCAGCACTCGGAGGCTCCAGCAGTCGTCATGTCTCAGACTGTATATAAATCAGCACACAGAGGCTCTGCAGTCATCATGTCTCA
>CM065591.1:510396369-510426369 GCA_033119425.1 Bufotes viridis
GGCTCATGCACACGACCGTATTTTGTTTCCTTGTCCGTTACGTTTTTTTTGCTGATAGGATGCAGACCCATTCATTTGGGTATGCAAAAAATGCGGACAGCACACCAAATAGAGCATGTCCTATTTTTTTCTAGTTTTCGGACAAGGATAGGCAATATTACAATGGATCCGCAAAAATACGGACGCCATTCGTTTTTTTGCGGATCCGCAATTTGCAGACCGCAAAACACATACGGTCGTGTGCATGAGGCCTTAGGCCTCTTTCACACGGGCGCCATGTTTGACGCCCGGATAAGAGGCGGGTGCGTTGCGGGAATATGCGCGTTTTTCCCGCGCGGGTGCAAACATATGTAATGCGTTTTGCACACGCGTGAGAAAAAGCGCCATGTTTGGTACCCAGACCCGAAGCCGGACTTCATCACTGAAGTCAGGTTTCGGGTCTTCTGAAGAATTGATTATTTCCCCTTATAACATGGTTATTAAGGGAAATAATAGCATTCGTAATAAAGAATGCATAGTTAAATGAAGAGGAAGGGGTTAAAAATAATAAAAGTTACCTTACCTTAGCCACTTGATGGCGTAGTTGCGATCTGTCCTCTCTTTCCCTGCAGCATCTAAGATCTACAGGACCTGTGATGACGTCACATGGTAAGATGGACCATGTGATTGGACCATGTGATGTGACGTCATCACAGGTCCTTTCAGATCATCGATGCTGCAGGGAAAGAGAGGACAGATCGCAACTACGCGATCAAGTGGCTAAGGTAAGGTAACTTTTATTATTTTACTAAGCATTCTTTATTAAGAATGCTATTATTTCCCCTTATAACCATGTTATAAGGGAAAATAATAGAGATCGGGTCCCGTTGCTAAGCAACCATGCGGGAAAATCGCAATGCATCCGCACTTGCTTGCGGATGCTTGCGATTTTCCCGCAGCCCCATTCACTTCTATGGGGCCTGCGTTGCGTGAAAAACGCACAATATAGAGCATGCTGCGATTTTCACGCAACGCAGAAGTGATGCATGAAAATCACCGCTCATGTGCACAGCCCCATAGACATGAATGGGTCCGGATTCAGTGCGGGTGCAATGCGTCCTCCTCACGCATTGCACCCGTGCGGAACTCGCCCGTGTGAAAGGGGCCTTAGGCCCCTTTCTCACGAGCGAGTTTTCCGCGCGGGTGCAATGCGCTGACCCAATGAGTCCTGACCCATTCATTTTAAGGGGTCTGTGTACATGAGCGTTTTTCTTTTACGCATCACTTCTGCGTTACGTTAAAATCACAGCATGTTCTATATTCTGCGTTTTTCACGCAGCTCTGGCCCCATAGAAGTGAATGGGGCTGCGTGAAAAACAAACAAATGCGGGTGCAATGCGTTTTTAACTGATGGTTGCTAAGAGATGTTTGTAAACCTTCAGTTTTTTATCACGCGTGTGCAAAACGCATCAAAACGCATTTCACCCGCGCGGAAAAAACTGAACAGCTGAACGCAATCGCAGGGAAAACTGAATGGCTTTGCCTGCGAAATCGCAGTTTTCACTGAACGCATCCGCAACGCATCCGGACCTAATCCGGACACGCTTGTGTGAAAGAGGCCTTAGAGTGAGGTTGAGAGAGACCCTGAGGACCTGTGTGAGGGGAGGATCCATCAACATCCAGGTGGGGGAGCATACTTCTGTAATCAGAGCTGCAGCCAAGTGGAGCTGATGGTGTCCATTACCCTGATCCTCACCAGAGGAAGGAGGATTGCTTTCGGGAACGTTGATGAGAGCTAATGAGAAAAGCGGCATACACTGCGGGACCGTATGCTTGTTGGAGGGGCATTTGTTCTGTTCAGAGTCACCAGCGGATGCAGAGCAGACCGGGGTTAGTAAGATCGTGCACGCACCTCATTACAGTGTTGGTGCCTAGAGACTGAGACCAGGCCTGTAGTTAGTTAGTCTACATTCACACGACCGTATTGGTTTTGCGGTCCGCAAATTGCGGACCCGCAAAACACAGATACCGGCCGTGTGAATGTAGCCGGCCCCATGATAAAAATGCCTATACTTGTCCGCGATCGCGGACAAGTATAGGACATGCTTTATCTTTTTTTGCGGGGCCGCGGATCGGATCTACGGATGCGGACAGCACAGTGTGTGCTGTCCGCATCTTTTGCGGCCCCATTGAAATAAATGGGTCCACACCCGTTCCGCAAAATTGCGGAACGGATGCGGAACCATTTATACGGTCGTGTGAATGTAGCCTTTTAGTTAAGGTCTCTGTTTGTGTCAGGCCACAAGTGTTACTACTCTTCATTGCAAGGACTCCATAACTTAAAGTGACATTTCACACGAGAGCTTATAAACTTCCCACAAACTCAAGCCAGGCTGGCGTTTTGCTCAGGAGGAATACTCAGGCATGTGCTACATGATCAGTTATGGGAGGGGGAAATCCTGTAGATCTGTGTAAGATTGCAAGCTGTTGTGCTGCCCCGCAGGCTAGCCCGCACCACACACCCATACAGTTATTCTTGATTTTTAGGGTAATAACAGGTAAGGTGTGGCAGTTTAGTTGTGCCCGCCAGTAAGTACATTACCAGACTTTCCTCCTGCATCCATCGGAGGGCGCCGCGCTGTGCAGCACAAGGGTCTCGGCCTCCTGGCTGGTGTGTTCCCAGCATTTGTGGTCGTGCTCATTACCGCGCTATCAGGTGCTTTCTAGAATTACAATCACTGTAATTCCAGTAACCAACATGGCTACGGCATTACAGTGAGGGCAGTACTTACCTGCACATTTATTTGCTGCGTAACAGCCAAGAAACGTGCGGGGAGGAGTCTTAAGCATTGCGCTCAAGCACATGAAGTATTCGGCCGAGTACCGCCATGTGCCAAGCATAGCAACGCTCAAGCCGAACTGGTGTTCGGCCAAGCATGCTCACACAACACTAATATCTAGGCATAACTACTGTGAGGGGGCACATATCTGGGAATAACTACTGTGAGGGGCACATATCTGTGCATAACTACTGTGAGGGGGCACATATCTGGGAATAACTACTGTGAGGGGCACATATCTGGGAATAACTACTGTGAGGGGGCACATATCTGGGAATAACTACTGTGAGGGGGCACATATCTGGGAATAACTACTGTGAGGGGGCACATATCTGGGAATAACTACTGTGAGGGGGCACATATCTGGGAATAACTACTGTGAGGGGCACATATCTGGGTACAACTACTGTGAGGGGGCACATATCTGGATATAACTCCTGTAAGGGGCACATATCTGAGCATAACTACTGTGAGGGGGCACATATCTGGGCATAACTACTGTGAGGGGCACATATCTGGATATAACTCCTGTAAGGGGCACATATCTGAGCATAACTACTGTGAGGGGGCACATATCTGGGCATAACTACTGTGAGGGGGCACTTATCTGGATATAACTACAGTGAGGGGCACATATCTGGACATAACTCCTATAAGAGGGCATATATCTGAGCATAACACTTTGAGGGGACACATATCTGGTATAACTACTGTGAGGAGGCACATATCTTGCCATAACTACTGTGAGGGGGCACACATCTGGTATAACTACTGTGAGGGGGCACATATCTGGACATGACTACTGTGAGGGGGCACATATCTGGTACAACTACTTTGAGGGGACACATATCTGGACATAACTACTGTGAGGGGGAACATATCTGGACATAACTACTGTGAGGCGGCACATATCTGACCATAACATCTGTGAGGGACCACATATCTGGGTATAACTACTGTGAGGGGGCACATATCTGGGTATAACAACTGTGAGGGGGCACATATCTGGACATAACTACTTTGAGGGGACACATATCTGGCCATAACTACTGTGAGGCGGCACATATCTGGTATAACTACTGTGAGGGCGCACATATCTGGCAATAACTACTGTGAGGGGGCACATATCTGGACATGACTACTGTGAGGGGGCACATATCTGGCCATAACTTCTGTGAGGCGGCACATATCTGGTATAACTACTGTGAGGGGGCACATATCTGGACATGACTACTGTGAGGGGGCACATATCTGGACATGACTACTGTGAGGGGGCACATATCTGGCCATAACTTCTGTGAGGGGGCACATATCTAGACATAACTACTGTGAGGGGGCACATATCTGGACATAACTACGGTGAGGGGGCACATATCTGGACATAACTACTTTGAGGGAGCACATATCTGGGCATAACTACTGTGAGGGGCACATATCTGGTATAACTACTGTGAGGGGGCACATATCTGGGTATAACAACTGTGAGGGGGCACATATCTGGACATAACAACTGTGAGGGGGCACATATCTGGACATAACAACTGTGAGGGGGCACATATCTGGACATAACAACTGTGAGGGGGCACATATCTAGACATAACTACTGTGAGGGGGCACATATCTGGACATAACTACGGTGAGGGGGCACATATCTGGACATAACTACTTTGAGGGAGCACATATCTGGACATAACTACTTTGAGGGAGCACATATCTGGGCATAACTACTGTGAGGGGCACATATCTAGCATAACTACTGTGAGGGGGCACATATCTAGACATAACTACTGTGAGGGGGCACATATCTAGACATAACTACTGTGAGGGGGCACATATCTAGACATAACTACTGTGAGGGGGCACATATCTGGTATAACTACTGTGAGGGGGCACATATCTAGACATAACTACTGTGAGGGGGCACATATCTAGACATAACTACTGTGAGGGAGCACATATCTGGACATAACTACTTTGAGGGAGCACATATCTGGGCATAACTACTGTGAGGGAGCACATATCTGGACATAACTACTGTAAGGAGGCACATATCTAGCATAACTACTGTGAGGGGGCACATATCTAGACATAACTACTGTGAGGGGGCACATATCTGGACATAACTACTTTGAGGGAGCACATATCTGGACATAACTACTTTGAGGGAGCACATATCTGGGCATAACTACTGTGAGGGGCACATATCTGGACATAACTACTGTGAGGGGGCACATATCTGGCATAACTACTGTGAGGGGGCAAATATCTGGCATAACTACTGTGAGGGGGCACATATCTGGCATAACTACTGTGAGGGGCGTATATCTAGCATAACTACTGTGAGGGGGCACATATCTGGCATAACTACTGTGAGGGGCGTATATCTAGCATAACTACTGTGAGGGGGCACATATCTGGCATAACTACTGTGAGGGGCACATATCTGGCATAACTACTGTGAGGGGCACATATCTGGCATAACTACTGTGAGGGGCACATATCTGGCATAACTACTGTGAGGGCGTATATCTGGCATAACTACTGTGAGGGGGCACATATCTGGCATAACTACTGTGAGGGGCGTATATCTAGCATAACTACTGTGAGGGGGCACATATCTGGCATAACTACTGTGAGGGGCGTATATCTAGCATAACTACTGTGAGGGGGCACATATCTGGCATAACTACTGTGAGGGGCGTATATCTAGCATAACTACTGTGAGGGGCACATATCTGGTATAACTAATGTGAGGGGGCACATATCTAGCATAACTACTGTGAGGGGGCACATATCTGGCATAACTACTGTGAGGGGGCACATATCTAGCATAACTACTGTGAGGGGGCACATATCTGGTATAACTACTGTGAGGGGGCACATATCTAGCATAACTACTGTGAGGGGGCACATATCTGGCATAACTACTGTGAGGGGCACATATCTAGCATAACTACTCTGAGGGAGGACATACATGGGCATAATGTCACAGACGTTTCCGCAACAGGTGGAAGGAGATCGGTGAGACTACTATGCTGTGCGGTTTATTGCTTCTGTTGTAGTTGTGGATAGCCGGTGTGTGGATCTCGGCTGAGTTCCTGGTGCTGCCATAGTCACTTGAAGTTATGTGTTTTCTTTCCCTTTTGTATTTTGTTTGGGTTATTTTGTGTGTTGTGTTTCCCTGTCATTTGTATTAAGGCCTGAGTGAGACTCCTGGTCGCCCTTCCTTTTTGAGGAACAGGTTGTCTCAGTCCTGACATTAGTACCAGGGTCCTATCGGGTGAGTTAGGACATTAGGTATTCCTGTGTATGAACTCACCTACCTCTGGGGTCTGTTCATACTGGTAGTTAGTCAGGACTTTGATTGGGGTTTTATTAGGAGGTGTCCATCTCCTTTCCCTAGTTCTCAGGCCTTATTCCCTCACCTCTTTCCCTCCTATGTTCAGTGTGATGTTTCTCTCCCACACCCAAACGTCACATTATAAACCGCCAAAACCGTAACTTTTTGCTTGTTTTTGTACAGCCATGGATCCTATTGCTGCACTGGCCGGACACGACCGTCTCGCAGATCCAGAGACCACAGGCTGCTGGTCCTAGTCGTGGTTACCAGTCCTGTCTCGAGCCTAAACTTGTCCTCCCGGACAGATTCTCTGGGTATGTTATAATTTCATTTTGCTTAGGAAGGCGTGCAAACTGTATTTTAGGCTTCGTCCACACTCATCTGGGGGTGAGATTCAGAGAGTCGGTGTGGTTATTTCGTTGCTTAAAGGGGACGCCCAGTCTTGGGATTTTTCTCTGCCGACTGGATCGCAGTCTCTCCGGTCAATAGATACATTTGTCAAAGCTCTGGGTCTCATCTATGATGACCCGGATCGGCTCTCTCTGGCCGAGACAAAGCTACGTGGTCTTCGTCAGGGAGAGCGTTCTGCTGAGATCTATTGCTATGAGGTTAGGAGGTGGGCCACGGATACTGAGTGGAACGATCCGACTCTCCGCAGTCAGTCGGGGATTATCAGAGAGGCTGAAGGACGCCTTGGCCTTTCATGAGAATCCTGAGTCTCTGGAAGCCGCTATGTCTCTTTCTGTACGCATTGATAGACGCCTGAGAGAGATATCTAGGGGCTCCTACTCCTAGGACCAGGCTCGGACTAGCCCACAGGGGTACAGGGGAATCCCCCGGTGGGCCCCTGAGCAAGGTGGGCCCTTAGTCTCCCACCCCCTGCACAAGTGGCACATAACACAGTAGACTTACAGCACTACATACATATATTCAATGTACAGCACCTCAACCAGCCTATGTTCATATAAAAAAACTTGTTAAAATACCTATTATATTTGAATGTATCCATACGGTGGGCCCCCAAAATAAATTTTACTGGTGGGCCCTAGGTACCCCAGTCCGACACTGCCTAGGACGTACCGTTAGCATGTTGTATCGTCCTCCTCTGACACTTTGGGTGAAGATACTCCTGGGTTTATGTCTGGGGACGAACCCATGCAATTAGGGGGCGCTACTCCTGGATCCGCTTTTAGGTGTACTAGTCGTAGGAAGGGAGTGTCTTTTTTCTGCGGACAGAAAGGCATTTTATTGATGTATGTCCATGTATTCAGCCTCAAAATGAAAAAAAAACAGGTCTAATTCCCATCTGACTCTTGGAGGGGTGAGAGGAGAGTCAGAGAACGTGCATTTGTCTTTGACTGGTAGTGCCCGATTTCTCCTGACTGCCGAGGTGGCATTAGAGTCCAAAACTGTGGGGATTGAGGTGATTATTGGCAGCGGGGCCGGGGTGAACCTGATTGATGCTCAGTTCGTCCGTACGCATGGGTTGTCACCGAGTGCATTAGAGAAAAACAGTTCCGTTTTTGCTATTGATTCTGCACCTCTAGCTCAGAAGTGTTTATCTCAAGTGGTTCTGGGTTTACCGTGGTTAAGCAAACACAATCCAACCATTGATTGACAAGCGAGACAGATCCTGGAGTGCGCTGATTACTGCGCTGACAGTCGTCTGAATACATCTTTTTCTGTTTTACCTACTAAGACATTCCCCTCTTTTATATCTGATTTTGCCAATGTATTTTCTGAGAGTGGACGCCAGGATTTACCTCCGCATCGGGAATATGTTGTCCTATCAATCCTATTCCCGGAGCTAAGTTGCCCAAATCTAGGTTGTAAAACCTTTCTGGACCCGAGAGATTGACCATGAGGGAGTATATTACCGAGAGTTTGGCTGAAGGACACATAAGACCTTCCAAGTCTCCAGTGACAGCAGGGTTCTCCATGTCTGGATTACCTTGAGCTCAATCGGATTACCGTCCGTGATCCTTAACCCCTTCCTTTGATTCCTGATTTGTTTAACCAGATTGTTGGTTCCGAGATGTTCTCTAAGTCGGATTTAAGGGGGGCATATACTCTGGTCAGGATCAAGGAAGGGGATGAATGAAAGACGGCTTTTAATACCCGAGTGGCACTTTGAGAACATTTCGGGTTGACCAATGCTCCTGCGGTTTTCCAGAATTTTGTGAATGACATTTTTCATCACCTGGTGGGGAGGTTTGTAGTCATGTATTTGGATGACATTCTAATTTATTCTCCAGACGTGGAGACACATCAGGATCACGTTAGACGGGTGTTACAGATCCTAAGAGATAATAAATTTTATGCAAAATTAGAGAAGTGTGTTTTTGCTGTACATGAGGTACAATTCTTGGGCTACTTGCTGTCATCTTCGGGTTTTCGAATGGATCCAGAGAAAGTCCGTGTTGGATTGGACTGGGATCGACCCGAAAAACTGAAGGCTCTTATGCGGTTTTTGGGAATTACCAACTATTACCGAAAATGTATTCAGAACTATTCGACAGTGGTGAAACCCTTAACGGACATGACTAAGAAAGAGACGATGTCTCAGTGTGGTCTGATTCGGCGTTGCGAGCCTTTTCTGCGATTCAGGCACGCTTCTCATCTGCCCTTATATTGGTGCAGCCGGATGTATCACAACCTTTTATTGTGGAAGTGGACGCGTCCGAGGTGGGGGTAGGAGCAGTCTTATCGCAGGACCCGTCACCTGGTAAATGGCGTCCATGTGCATTCTTCTCTAAAAAAAACTCTCTTCCGCAGAGAGAAATTACGATGTGGGTACAGAGAGTTACTGGCCATTAAGTTGGCTTTTGAGGAATGGCGTCATTGGTTGTAAGGGGCGATTCATCCGATCACGGTGTTCACAGATCACAAAAACCTGGCTTACCTGAACCCGAGGCAGGCCAGATGGTCTTTGTTTTTCACCAGATTCAATTTCACTGCCACGTATCGACCTGGGGTTAAGAACGTCAAGGCAGATGCCTTGTCACGTAGTTTTACTGGAGGTGGTGATTTTTAAAATCCAAGTCCGATACTGTCGGAGGGGTGGTGGTATCCGCTCTTTACCCTGACCTAGAGGTGAAGGTGTTAGAGGCTCAGGGAGACGCACCCTGAATTGTATCATAAGGTGTTTGAGGAACATCACTGTACGGTTCTCATGGGACTCCCTGGGAGTAGATCCACTGCCGACCTCATCTTTCATAGATTCTGGTTGCCGGGGTTGTGTAAGTGTGTTGAGGACTATATGTGTCGGCCTGTAGTACTTGTGCACGCGCTAAGGTGACACATACTCGGCCTTCCGGATCTCTACTTCCATTGCCCATACTGTCCCGACTATGTCTATGGTCTTTGTCTATGGATTTTATTACTGATCTGCCTAGTTCGTCTAGTTGATCGCTCTAAAATGGTGCACTTTCTAGCATTGCCGGGCCTACCTTGCGCAAGTATTTGTTGACAACATTGTGAAACTTCATGGTGTAACACCCAAGAGTGATGTTACCACTACTGCACCCTGCTACTATCTCTAATGGGCTCATAGAATGTCATCTTATGTGTGTCTTTCCAGGTCCTCCACAATGTGCATTCATTATCTTGTTATGTAATTGTTTATTACATGTAATGTGCCCGGTGCACCGGCAGGTGGCAGCGTAAATGGCAGAGCTATCCTTGGAGAGAAGGGAACTTTCCATTCCGTTCTCTCCCCTTTGGGCTGAAGTGGGCCAGACCTGCTTGCTACCAGAAGGAGGTGGGGCAGTTCTGCTTTGTTCTGGTTGAGACTCCATGTTGGAGCTGCCAGGATTCTAACCTACTTTTTGGCTGAAGATAAGTCCGACTACAAGAGTGAAGTGCAGCATACATAGGAAACAAAGACACCAAGTCAGCCTGTCAGTACAGCAGAGTTGAGTTTGCCTGCCAGTTTTACGCTAAAGCCTGCTGGAACCAAGACAAAGCCTAAAACCGTTTTGGAGAACGTTTATGCAAAGTAAAGCTGCCATTGAACTTCATCTCAAGGTCTGGTCTCAAGTTATTCTTTTATCCCTCAATTATTCCCCCTATTTATTGCTTCGGCGCCAAAGCCTGGGGTCCAGCCATGCCCAGGTATAAGCACCAAGATACACATAAAGAGACATTTAGGCCGCACTAAACCACTTGGCATTTCCTACACCTGGGACGCGTTATATAGAGGGCCCTAGGGGGAGGCGTCTGTCACAAAGGCATTCCCTCTGACGTGGTCTCAGATCGTGGCACTCACTTTTTGTCCAGATTCTGGAAGGTGTTCTGTACTCGGCTTTTAATCCTCAGTTGAACGGACAGACGGAGCGCACTAATCAGAGTCTGCAGACTTACTGGAGATGTTTTGTCTCTGAGAACCAGGAGGAGTGGTCCTCGTTTTTGTCTTTGGCAGAGTTTGCCATAAATATTCGTAGACAGGAGTCCACTGGTGAGTCGCCGTTTTTTGGGGCATATGGGTTTCACCCCGTTTTTCGTCATGATTGTCATCGATATGGCGAAAAATTAAAAATAACTTGATGAATATGGGCAACAAGTATAAACGTGTGGCTGACCGGAAATGTATGAAGGGTCCGGACCTGAGAGCGGGTGATTCTGTGCGGCTGACCGGAAATGTATGAAGGGTCCGGACCTGAGAGCGGGTGATTCTGTGCGGCTGACCGGAAATGTATGGAGGGTCCGGACCTGAGAGCGGGTGATTCTGTGCGGCTGACCGGAAATGTATGGAGGGTCCGGACCTGAGAGCGGGTGATTCTGTGCGGCTGACCGGAAATGTATGAAGGGTCCGGACCTGAGAGCGGGTGATTCTGTGCGGCTGACCGGAAATGTATGGAGGGTCCGGACCTGAGAGCGGGTGATTCTGTGCGGCTGACCGGAAATGTATGAAGGGTCCGGACCTGAGAGCGGGTGATTCTGTGCGGCTGACCGGAAATGTATGAAGGGTCCGGACCTGAGAGCGGGTGATTCTGTGCGGCTGACCGGAAATGTATGGAGGGTCCGGACCTGAGAGCGGGTGATTCTGTGCGGCTGACCGGAAATGTATGGAGGGTCCGGACCTGAGAGCGGGTGATTCTGTGCGGCTGACCGGAAATGTATGAAGGGTCCGGACCTGAGAGCGGGTGATTCTGTGCGGCTGACCGGAAATGTATGGAGGGTCCGGGCCTGAGAGCGGGTGATTCTGTGCGGCTGACCGGAAATGTATGGAGGGTCCGGACCTGAGAGCGGGTGATTCTGTGCGGCTGACCGGAAATGTATGGAGGGTCCGGACCTAAGTGTGGGTGATTCTGTGCGGCTGACCGGAAATGTATGAAGGGTCCGGACCTGAGAGCGGGTGATTCTGTGCGGCTGACCGGAAATGTATGAAGGGTCCGGACCTGAGAGCGGGTGATTCTGTGCGGCTGACCGGAAATGTATGAAGGGTCCGGACCTGAGAGCGGGTGATTCTGTGCGGCTGACCGGAAATGTATGAAGGGTCCGGACCTGAGAGCGGGTGATTCTGTGCGGCTGACCGGAAATGTATGGAGGGTCCGGACCTGAGAGCGGGTGATTCTGTGCGGCTGACCGGAAATGTATGGAGGGTCCGGACCTGAGAGCGGGTGATTCTGTGCGGCTGACCGGAAATGTATGAAGGGTCCGGACCTGAGTGTGGGTGATTCTGTGCGGCTGACCGGAAATGTATGGAGGGTCCGGACCTGAGAGCGGGTGATTCTGTGCGGCTGACCGGAAATGTATGAAGGGTCCGGACCTGAGAGCGGGTGATTCTATGTGGCTGACCGGAAATGTATGGAGGGTCCGGACCTGAGAGCGGGTGATTCTATGTGGCTGACCGGAAATGTATGGAGGGTCCGGACCTGAGAGCGGGTGATTCTGTGCGGCTGACCGGAAATGTATGAAGGGTCCGGACCTGAGAGCGGGTGATTCTGTGCGGCTGACCGGAAATGTATGGAGGGTCCGGACCTAAGTGTGGGTGATTCTGTGCGGCTGACCGGAAATGTATGGAGGGTCCGGACCTGAGAGCGGGTGATTCTGTGCGGCTGACCGGAAATGTATGAAGAGTCCGGACCTGAGAGCGGGTGATTCTGTGCGGCTGTCCACAAGAAACATTAAGTTGAAGGTTCCTTCTTGGAAGTTGGGTCCAAGGTTTATTGGTCCATATAAGATCACAGCCATTATTGATCCTGTAGCTTTTCGTCTTGAACTTCCTCAGGCTCTGAAAATACATAATGTGTTTCACAAATCTTTGTTGAAATGATATGTTGAACCTTTGGAGTCGTCTTCCCTGCCCCCGCTCCTGTCATGGCGGACGGTAGTTTGGAATTCCAGATATTTGACTCTCGAGTTCTCCGTAGATCTCATCGGTATCTTGTTCACGGGAAGGGTTTTGGACCAGAGGAGAGGATGTGGGTACCGGCGTCTGACGTGAATGCCAGTCGTTTGGTGAAAGCTTTTCACAGGTCTCCCCTGAATAAGGTTGGTCCTGGGTGCCCGGAGGTCACGTGTAGAAGGGGGGTAATGTCACGGATGTTCCCGCGACAGGTGGAAGGAGATCAGTGAGACGGGCAACACGTGCTTTGATCTGACAGGTTTTCTGTTTGGATCAAATGACGTCTGTGTTGTTTCTGGTGAAGTAAGAAAAGAAAAGGAAACGCGGCATACAAGGGCTGCACATCTTACTGTAAAAATCATCCGTTTATTTATAGACACAAAACCCAAAAAGCCTAAAACCATTGGACACAATTACGTGTGTTTGGATGAACAATAAGCCCCCCCCCCCCCCCCCGCACACAAACACCAGGTTCAACATAAGAACATTTCCAAGCTGCCAAAGGAACGTACAATTCATCAGAAGGGCGTCGAAGACGGTGCGAGATCCTTATCCAGTAGAAAAGTAGGCGGTCGTGGTGTGCGGGTAATACGCCCCACACGTATCGCCGGATATCACCAGCTTCCTCAGGGGTCTAGAGGTGAAGGTACCTGTGCCCACAATGTATACATAGGTAAGGTGAAGAGCAAAGATATCACCTGATAAAGGGTTAATTAGGCAAAGCAGGGAGGTGCGGCCAGGATGTATTGTTTTCCCCGGTGCAGAACCCACATCCCCGTACAATGGCCCCGCCAACATGTGCCGGCGTATTGGAAACCGGATCGCGCATGCGTAAGATGGCGTCAAACCGGAAGTGGACCCCCGATGTGTTCCACTGGCCTAAGGTGAATCTCGATCACCTTACAAATTAGTGCGCGCATGCGCTGACCTATCCATAATGCTTCCATACTGCACGCATGCGCTGACCCATCCATAATGCGTTTCATACTGCGTGCATGCGCTGACCCATCCATAATGCGTTTCATACTGCACGCATGCGCTGACCCATCCATAGTGCGTTTCATACTGCGCGCATGCGCTAACCCATCCATAATGTGTTTCATACTGCGCGCATGCGCTGACCCATCCATAATGCTTCCATACTGCACGCATGCGCTGACCCATCCATAATGTCTTCCATACTGCACGCATGCGCTGACCCATCCATAATGTGTTCCATACTGCGCGCATGCGCTGACCCATCCATAATGCTTTCCATACTGGACGCATGCGCTGACCCATCCATAATGCGTTCCAATTACAGGAAGTGAAGACACAAATACATATTGAATGATGTATATAAGAAATAATATGTATAATATTAACAAACATCAATATCCGAAAACCTGTGGAAACCTATAAAAAAAAGGTGATGAAGAAAGGCTCTTGTGGATGTAATATATGCATAATGGGTGGAGTTCATGAATCCTAATAATGTAATATATGCGCATATTATATACCCATCGGATGACCTACAATGTGCAGAATAAGTTATTCAAACACCGTCCTGACATCCATTATCCTGCCCGAGTTATCTGACACAGTGATTACAATAGCCCGCATCAAATCTATATCGGACGCCGTAATTATAGCATAAAATGTAACAAATACTAAGCCGTGATTACTAATAAAGATCCAGAATATAACAACGTACCAAAATCTTATCCCCTAATTGTGCCTCATCATCGTAACTCTTCTATACATCAGGATTGTGAGGCCAAATAACGACGCGATCACAGATGTGTATAAAAGTAATATCTATAACATAGCATGGTTCTAAAAACCATTACAATGTATTAAATATAACCAATTAGGACTGGAATAAATATATATATTAATAATATAAATGTAAACTACGCATACATGTAATATATCAACCGAAAACTGTAACATCAATATAAAACTTCTGAACCTTCACCGGGAAAAGAATGAAGAGGAAATAAAAAAATATAAACTGCTACATAAAGAAACAAAGAAAGTCCGTCTGTGATATGTCAAGGAACATGTAAAGTAGCGTCGGGGCCCGTGGTCGAAGAAGATAGGATATCCATACCCACAACTCCGTGGTATAATGTGCAAATGTCTCCAATCCAAAACGCGTGTCTCCAAAGTGCTAAATATTAATGATGAGCCTGAAACCAAAATGCAAAAACAAACAAAATAAAAACACACAAAAAATATAAATAAAATGATTGTGCATAAAAGTGAAAGTGAGTTCCTCATTCAAACCAAACGCTGTAGGAGAATCCCCTGGGTTCAGATCCAAGCAGGTGCTCCCACGGATCCAAGCCAACAATCCCCAAACCACCTACCTCCGTGCACCTACCTCCGTGCACCTACCTCCGTGATGTTCCAAAAATGAGACGCAACCCATGACAAAGGTTTTTCTTTCCTGAGCTTGTCACGTGATGCCAAACCGATGGTAGAGAGATCTTGCTGCGCCCTCTTACGCGATTCCTGTGTCGTCTGTCCCACGTAGATCTTCGCACAAGTAAAGCCTACACCACCTTTCTGGAGCGACAGTTCATAAACGTATTAGAACCCAGCATCAATTCCCTCGTGGGGATGTGTCACCATGCGTCATGCCAGTTGGACGTTGAAAATGACTTTGCGCCAGTTTATCCTTCAGATTCGGTTCTCCGCGAGCGATTCTTCTTGGCATCAATGTATGGAGTGAGTGTCGCATCAGAAGAGCTACCACTGTGAGCCCCAATCCTATGCAGGTCAGTCCACCGGTTGTTGTGCCGATAGGTCCTACTTTATGGTCACGGATCCTTGGTCTCGGTTTAAACAAATCAAAACAATTCAAACGCTAAACAATAAGCCTGTGAATACTTTACAGTATATTAATTCACTTCTGTGATCGCGTCGTTATATTAATTCACTTCTGTGATCGCGTCGTTATTTGGCCTCACAATCCTGCTATATAGAGGAGTTACGATTAGGGGATAAGATTTTGGTACGTTGTTATATTCTGGATCTTTATTAGTAATCATCACATAGTAATTGTTACATTTTATGCTATAATTATGGCGTCCGATATAGATTTGATGCGGGCTATTGTAATCACTGTGTCAGATAACTCGGGCAGGATAATGGATGTCAGGACGGTGTTTGAATAACTTATTCTGCACATTGTAGGTCATCCGATGGGTATATAATATGCGCATATATTACATTATTAGGATTCATGAACTCCACCCATTATGCATATATTACATCCACAAGAGCCTTTTTTCATCACCTTTTTTTTATAGGTTTCCACAAGTTTTCGGATATTGATGTTTGTTAATATGATACATATTATTTCTTATATACATTATTCAATATGTACGCATTATGGATGGGTCAGCGCATGCGCGCAGTATGGAACGCATTATGGATGGGTCAGCGCATGCGCCCAGTATGGAACGCATTATGGATGGGTTAGCGCATGCGTGTAGTATGGAAGACATTATGGATGGGTCAGCGCATGCGCCCAGTATGGAACGCATTATGGATGGGTCAGCGCATGCGCGCAGTATGGAAAGCATTATGGATGGGTCAGCGCATGCGTGTAGTATGGAATACATTATGGATGGGTCAGAGCATGCGCCCAGTATGGAACGCATTATGGATGGGTTAGCGCATGCGCACAGTATGAAACGCATTATGAATGGGTCAGCGCATGCGCCCAGTGTAAAACACATTATGGATGGGTTAGCGCATGCGCGCAGTATGAAACGCATTATGGATGGGTTAGCGCATGCGTGCAGTATGGAACGCATTATAGATGGGTCAGCGCATGCGTGTAGTATGGAAGACATTATGGATGGGTCAGCGCATGCGCCCAGTATGGAACGCTTTATGGATGGGTTAGCGCATGCGCACAGTATGAAACGCATTATGAATGAATCAGCGCATGCGCCCAGTGTAAAACACATTATGAATGGGTGAGAGCATGCGCCCAGTATGGAACACATTATGGATGGGTCAGCGCATGCGCGCAGTATGGAATACATTATGGATGGGTCAGAGCATGCGTGCAGTATGAAACGCATTATGGATGGGTCAGCGCATGCGTGCAGTATGAAACGCATTATGGATGGGTCAGCGCATCCGCGCAGTATGGAACGCATTATGGATGGGTCAGCGCATGCGTGCAGTATGAAACACATTATGGATGGGTCAGCGCATCCGCGCAGTATGGAATACATTATGGATGGGTCAGCGCATGCGCGCAGTATGAAACACATTATGGATGGGTCAGCGCATCCGCGCAGTATGGAGGCATTATGGATGGGTCAGCGCATGTGCGCAGTATGAAACGCATTATGAATAGGTCAGCGCATGCGCACACTAATTTGTAAGGTGATCGAGATTCACCTTAGGCCAGTGGAACACATCGGGGGTCCACTTCCGGTTTGACACCATCTTACGCATGCGCGATCCGGTTTCCAATACGCCGGCACATGTTGGCGGGGCCATTGTACGGGGATGTGGGTTCTGCACCGGGGAAAACAATACATCCTGGCCGCACCTCCCTGCTTTGCCTAATTGACCCTTTAACAGGTGATATCTTTGCTCTTCACCTTACCTATGTATACATTGTGGGCACAGGTACCTTCACCTCTAGACCCCTGAGGAAGCTGGTGATATCCGGCGATACGTGTGGGGCGTATTACCCGCACACCACGACCGCCTACTTTTCTACTGGATAAGGATCTCGCACCGTCTTCGATGCCATTCTGATGAATTGTACGTTCCTTTGGCAGCTTGGAAATGTTCTTATGTTGAACCTGGTGGGGGGGGGGGGGCTTATTGTTCATCCAAACACAGTGTTGTAATTGTGTACAATGGTTTTAGGCTTTTTGGGTTTTGTGTCTATAAATAAACGGATGATTTTTACAGTAAGATGTGCAGCCCTTGTATGCCGCGTTTCCTTTTCTTACATGGTCTTTTGTTGATGCCGTGGGTTGCACTCTGTTGTTTTATGTGGTGTGCCTCCTTGCTTTACTTCTTTGCTGTGTTGTTTCTGGTGCTTGTCGCCTTCTTTCCCCGGGTGTGGCTATTAGGGTCATTTAACCCTTTCTATTTATAGTTGTTTCTCCCACAATGCTGTGCGGTTTATTGCTTCAGTTTGAGTTGTGGATAGCCGGTGTGTGGATCTCGGCTGAGTTCCTGGTGCTGCCATAGCCTCCTGAAGTCAGCTGTTTTCTTTCCCTTTTGTATTTTGTTTGGGTTATTTTGTGTGTTGTGTTTCCCTGTCATTTGTATTAAGGCCTGAGTGAGACTCCTGTTCGTCCTTCCTTTTTGAGGAACAGGTTGTCTCAGTCCTGACATTAGTACCAGGGTCCTATAGGGTGAGTTAGGACATTAGGTATTCCTGTGTATGAACTCACCTACCTCTGGGGTCTGTTCATACTGGTAGTTAGTCAGGACTTTGATTAGCGTTTTACTAGGAGGTGTCCCTCTCCTTTCCCTAGTTTCCAGGCCTTATTCCCTCACCCCTTTCCCTCCTATGTTTGGTGTGGTGTTTCATTCCCATACCCAAATGT
The DNA here is from genome assembly GCA_033119425.1 of Bufotes viridis. Classification (NCBI taxonomy): domain Eukaryota; kingdom Metazoa; phylum Chordata; class Amphibia; order Anura; family Bufonidae; genus Bufotes; species Bufotes viridis. The sequence goes on from CM065591.1 coordinate 510,414,454, forward strand.
TACACATAACTGCGGTGAGGGGCACATATCTGGGTATAACTACTGTGAGGGGGGCACATATCTGGCTATAACAACTGTGAGGGGCACATATCTGGTATAACTACTGTGAGGGAGCACATATCTGGGAATAACCACTGTGAGGGAGCACATATCTGGGCATAACTACTGTGAGGGGACACATATCTGGGAATAACCACTGTGAGGGAGCACATATCTGGGCATAACTACTGTGAGGGAGCAGATATCTGGACATAACTACTGTGAGGGGCACATATCTTCGCATAACTACTGTGAGGGGCACATATCTGGGTATAACTACTGTGAGGGGGCACATATCTGGTATAACTACTGTGAGGGGGCACATATCTGGCATAACTACTGTGAGGGGGCACATATCTGGTCATAACCACTGTGAGGGGACACATATCTGGGAATAACTACTGTGAGGGAGCACATATATGGCCATAACTACTGTGAGGGGACACATTTCTGGGCATAACTGCTGTGGGGGGGACAGATATCTGGCTATAACTACTATAAAGGGGCACATATCTGGGCATAACTACTGTGAGGGGGGCACATATCTGGGTATAACTACTGTGAGGGGGTACATATCTGGCCATAACTACTGTGAGGGAGCACATATCTGGGCATAACTACAGTGAGGGGGCACATATCTGGGTATAACTACTGTGAGGGGACACATATCTGGCCATAACCACTGTGAGGGAACACATATCTGGGCATAACTACTGTGAGGGGGCACATATCTGGTATAACTACTGTGAGGGGACACATATCTGGCCATAACCACTGTGAGGGAACACATATCTGGGCATAACTACTGTGAGGGGGCACATATCTTGGAATAACTACTGTGAGGGAGCACATATCTGGGAATAACTGCTGTGAGGGAGCACATATCTGGACATAACTACTGTGAGGGGCACATATCTGGGAATAACTACTGTGAGGGAACACATATCTGGGAATAACTACTGTGAGGGAGCACATATATGGCCATAACTACTGTGAGGGGACACATTTCTGGGCATAACTGCTGTGGGGGGGACAGATATCTGGCTATAACTACTATAAAGGGGCACATATCTGGGCATAACTACTGTGAGGGGGGCACATATCTGGGTATAACTACTGTGAGGGGGTACATATCTGGCCATAACTACTGTGAGGGAGCACATATCTGGGCATAACTACTGTGAGGGGACACATATCTGGCCATAACCACTGTGAGGGAACACATATCTGGGCATAACTACTATGAGGGGGCACATATCTGGGAATAACTACTGTGAGGGAGCACATATCTGGGAATAACTACTGTGAGGGAGCACATATGTGGCCATAACTACTGTGAGGGGACAGTTATCTGGGCATAACTACTGTGAGGGGGCACATATCTGGGTATAACAACCGTGAGGGGGCACATACCTGGGCATAACTACTGTGAGGGGCACACATCTGGGTATAACTACTGTGAGGGAGCACATATCTGGGCATAACTACTGTGAGGGGACACATATCTGGGAATAACTACTGTGAGGAAGCACATATATGGCATAACTACTGTGAAGGGGCACATATCTGGGAATAACTACTGTGAGGGGACACATATCTGGGAATAACTACTGTGAGGAAGCACATATATGGCATAACTACTGTGAGGGGGCACATATCTGGGAATATCTACTGTGAGGGAGCACATATCTGGTATAACTACTGTGAGGGAGCACACATCTGGACATAACTACTGTGAGGGGGCACATATCTGGGTATAACTACAGTGAGGGGGCAGATATCTGGGTATAACAACTGTGAGGGGGGCACATATCTGGGCATATTACTGTGAGGGGACACATATCTGGGTATAACAACTGTGAGGGGGGACATATCTGGGCATAACTACTGTGAGGGGACACATATCTGGGTATAACAACTGTGAGGGGGGCACATATCTGGGCATAACTACTGTGAGGGGGCACATAGCTGGACATATCTACTGTGAAAGGACACATATCTGGGTATAACAACTGTGAGGGTCACATATATTGGAATAACTACTGTGAGGGGGCACATATCTGGGTATAACTACTGTGAGGGAGCACATATCTGGGTATAACTACTGTGAAGGGGCACATATCTGCGAATAACTACTGTAAAGGGGAGCCAATCTGGGCATAACTACTGTAAGGGCACATATATCTAACATAGTAACATAGTAACATAGTATATAAGGCCGAAAAAAGACTTTTGTCCATCCAGTTCGACCTGTTTCCTGCAAGTTGATCCAGAGGAAAGAAAAAAACCCCTGTGAGGCAGAAGCCAATTTTCCCCACTTAAGGGGAAAAAATTCCTTCCCCGACTCCAAACTGTGTATAACTGTGAGGGGGCACATATGTGGACATAACTACTGTGAAGGGGCACATATCTGGGCATAACTACTGTGAGGGAGCACATATATAGGCATAACTAGTGTGAGGGGACTCGTATCTGGGCCTCAATACTATGAAGGGGGCACATGTTGTAATGAATATGGTGAAGGGGTCACAATGTGGGCATAAGTACTGTGAGGGGGCATATATCGGGGCATCGCTACAGTGAGGGGGCAGATATATTTGCATAACTACTGTGAGGGGGCACATATCTTGGCATAACTACTATGAGGGGGCACATATATTGGCATAACTACTGTGAGTGGGCACATATCTTGGCATAACTACTATAAAGGGGGCACATATCTTGGCATAACTACTGTGAGGGGCACATATCGGGGCATAACTACTATGAGGAGGCACATATCTTGACATAATTACTTTGAGGGGGCACATATTTTGGCATTACTACTGTAAGGGGGCAAATATCTGGGTATAACTACTGTTAGGGGGCACATATCTGGGCATAACTACTGTGAGGGGGCACATATCTGGGCATAACTACTGTGAGGGGACACATATCTGGGTATAACTACTGTGAGGGGGCACATATCTGGGTATAACTACTGTGAGGGAGCACATATCTGGGTATAACTACTGTGAGGGGACACATATCTGGGTATAACTACTGTGTGGTTGCATAAAATGGGAATAATTACTGTGAGGGGGCATTTAGGAGACTGGGTGGGATTAGGTGTTAGTTATGTTTTGGGCGAAGTTAGAGGCGTGGCCTAATGCAGAAAAAATTAACAGCGGAGCACATAGTGTCCCTCTTCCTTCTTTTCCAAAGGTGGGAGGTACGGTAATAGTAGTAGTAGTACTAATAGGGGTAATAGTAGTAGTAGTCTTTGTTGTTGTGGTAATAGTAGTAGTAGTGGATGTGTACTGTTAATAGTAGTGGTAGTAGTAGTAGTTCAGTGTGGATGTGGAAAGGGTATGCTAATAAGAGACACGTGGCCCCAACAGTAGTAGTAGTGACATTAGTACTCGTAGTGGTAATGGTGGTGGTAGTAGTAGTGGTATTAGTAGTTGTGGTGGTGGTTGTAGTGGTAGTGGTGGTGGTAGTAGTGGTGGTAGTATTGGTAATTGTAGTGGTGGTAGTAGTAGTATTGGTTGTCATAGTATTAGTTATAGTAGTAGATGATTGTGTACTGTTAATAGTGGTGGTAGTAGTAGTGGTTGTAGCAGTTATTCAGTGTGGATGTGGAAAGGGTATGATAATAAGAGACACGTGGCCGCAACAGTAGTAGTAGTAGTGACAGTTGTACTGGTAGTAGTAGTGGTAATGGTAGTAGTAGTGGTAGTACTTGTAGTGGTAATTAGAGTGGTGGTTGTAGTAGTAGTAGTACTGTTAGTAGTAGTTTTAGTGGTAATAGTAGTAGTGGTATTTGTAGTAGTAGTTGTAGTAGCAATGTGGCTGTGGAAATGGTAGGCTAATAAACATGTGGCTGCAACAGTAGTAGTAGTAGTAGTAGTGAAAGTAGTACTGGCAGTAGTAGAAGTAGTGGTAATATTAGTAGTGGTAGTAGCTTTGTGGATGTGGAATGGGTAGGCTAATAAGAGACACATGGCGGGAACAGTAGTACTGGTAATGGTAGTAGTAGTAGTAATAGTATTGGTGGTAGTATTAGTTGTAGTGGTAGTAGTAGTAGTGGCAATAGTATTGGTTGTGGTGGTAATAGTAATAGTGGTAGTAGTTGTAATAGTAGCAGTGGTAGTAGTAGAGGTAAGAGTACTGATAGTAGTAGTGGTATTCGTAGTGGTAGTAATAGTAATAGTAGTAGTGGTATTTGTAGTGGTAGTAGTAGTTGCAGTGGTACTAGCAGTGTGGCTATTGAAAGGGTAGGCTAATTGACACGTGGCCACAACAGTAGTAGTAGTAGTAGTAGTAGTGAAAGTAGTACTGGCAGTAGTAGTAGTAGTGGTGGTAGTAGTAGTAGTGGTAGTAGTTGTAGTGATATTAGCAGTGTGGATGTAGAAAGGGTAGACTAAAAGATGCATTGCCGGAACAGTAGTAGTAGTAGAAGTAGTACTGGCAGTAGTAGTAGTAGTAATAGTAGTAGTAGTTGTAGTGGTAATAGTAGTAGTGGTAATGGTGGTGGTAGTAGTAGTATTGGTATTTTTAGTGGTAGTAGTAGTGGTAGTAGAGGTAGTAGTAGTAGAGGTTATAGTAGTAGTGGTGGTGGTAGTAGTAGTAGTAGAAGAGGTAATAGTAGTAGTAGTGGTGGTACTAGTAGTAGTAGTAGTAGTTGTAGTGGTATTAGCAGTGTGGATGTAGAAAGGGTAGACTAAGAGACGCATGGCCGCACCAGTAGTAGTAGTAGTAAAAGTAGTACTGGCAGTGGTAGTAATAGTAGTAATAATAGTAGTAGTTGTAGTGGTAATAGTAGTAGTGGTAATGGTGTTGGTAGTAGTATTGGTATTTTTAGTGGTAGTAGTAGTGGTAGTAGATGTAGTAGTATTAGAGGTAATAGTAGTAGTGGTAGTAGTAGTAGAGGTAATAGTAGTAGTAGTTGTAGTAGTAGAAGAGGTAATAGTAGTCAGTGGTGGTACTAGTAGTAGTGGTAGTAGTAGTAGAGGTAATAGTAGTAGTAGTTGTAGTAGTAGAAGAGGTAATAGTAGTAGTGGTAGTGGTAGTAGTTGTAGTGGTATTAGCAGTGTGGATGAAGAAAGGGTAGAGACGCATGGCCGCACCAGTATTAGTAGTAGTAGTAGTAGTAGTGAAAGTAGTAGTAGTTGTAGGTAATAGTAGTAGTGGTAATGGTGTTGGTAGTAGTATTGGTATTTTTAGTGGTAGTAGTAGTGGTAGTAGATGTAGTAGTATTAGAGGTAATAGTAGTAGTGGTGGTAGTAGTAGTAGAGGTAATAGTAGTAGTAGTTGTAGTAGTAGAAGAGGTAATAGTAGTAGTAGTAGTGGTTATAGTGGTAGTAGTGTTAGTAGTTGTAATAGTGTTAGTAGTAGTAGTGGTAATAGAAGTAGAAGTAATGGTAGTGGTGGTAGTAGTAGCAGCAGTGGTAGTAGTGGTATTAGTAGTGTATGTAGAAAGGGTAGGCTAATAGGAGACACGTGAACGCAACAGTAGTAGAAGTAATAGTGACAGTAGTACTGGAAGTAGTAGTGCTAATGGTAGTAGTAGTGATAGTAGCTGTCATAATAGTAGTACTAGCAGTAATGTTGGTGATAGTGACGGCAGCGTGCACCTATCTCTGGTTCTGTGTTTGTTCTGAATTCTTGCCACATCCACATAAATTTCATCTTATGTAGGATGTCCATTGTGGTACTTGTAGTCCGTTGCTGGCATCATCCATTGTATGCATTTTTTGCTGGTGATTGCCATTAGCAACGGACTACAAGTGCAGGATGTGCTCCCCTACAGAAATGCACAACTGCATATGGGTATGAGCACATCCTGCTTTCTTATCACCACATTTTTTCATGGTTTATATATATATATATATGTATGGAGGTGTATAAACTCCAATTTAAATGTGCCTGTTTTTCATCTTCAGGTCACATTTGGGTGCACCTGCTAGGCCTTGGGCTATATCAGTCAGTCTTGGGTAGGGCTCATAGACACCTCCCACCTCCCATTGCAAGCATGGCCACATGCTGGAGGTAACAGAGGAGATGTTTGTGAGTCGTCCTAATGCTCCTGTAATTGCCCACTGGCCCCTGATATCGCCCATATGGCGCAGGTAGGTGAGTGTTAGGGCCCACGGGCTACTTGAGAGACCTTGACGCTGGTGCCCGAGGCTTAAGACACGTCCTCCTAGTAGGATATGTCGAACTAACTCTCAATTTTTAACATCAGTGTGAGGGTTTAGTGTGACGGCAGCGTGCACCTATCTCTGGTTCTGTGTTTGTTCTGAATTCTTGCCACATCCACATAAATTTCATCTTATGTAGGATGTCCATTGTGGTACTTGTAGTCCGTTGCTGGCATCATCCATTGTATGCATTTTTTGCTGGTGATTGCCATTAGCAACGGACTACAAGTGCAGGATGTGCTCCCCTACAGAAATGCACAACTGCATATGGGTATGAGCGCATCCTGCTTCCTTATCACCACATTTTTTGATGGTTGATAGTAGTAGTAGCAGCAGTGCAGAAGCATGGGCTGTAAAGTATTAGTAGTAGTAGTGGATGCGTACTGTTAATAGTGGTAGTAGTAGTAGTAATAGTAGCTGCGTACTGTTAATAGTGGTGGGAGTAGTAGTAGTAGATGCATACTGTTAATAGTGGTGATAGTAGTAGTAGTAGTAGTAGTTGTGTACTGTTAATAGTGGTGGTAGTAGTAGTAGTAGATGCATACTGTTAATAGTGGTGGTAGTAGTAGTAGTAGTAGATGCATACTGTTAATAGTGGTGGTAGTAGTAGTAGATGCATACTGTTAATAGTGGTGGTAGTAGTAGTAGTAGTAGATGCATACTGTTAATAGTGGTGGTAGTAGTAGTAGATGCATACTGTTAATAGTGGTGGTAGTAGTAGTAGTAGTAGATGCATACTGTTAATAGTGGTGGTAGTAGTAGTAGTAGTAGTAGATGCATACTGTTAATAGTGGTGGTAGTAGTAGTAGATGCATACTGTTAATAGTGGTGGTAGTAGTAGTAGTAGTAGATGCGTACTGTTAATAGTGGTGGTAGTAGTAGTAGATGCATACTGTTAATAGTGGTGGTAGTAGTAGTAGTAGTAGATGCATACTGTTAATAGTGGTGGTAGTAGTAGTAGTAGTAGATGCATACTGTTAATAGTGGTGGTAGTAGTAGTAGTAGTAGATGCGTACTGTTAATAGTGGTGGTAGTAGTAGTAGTAGTAGATGCGTACTGTTAATAGTGGTGGTAGTAGTAGTAGATGCATACTGTTAATAGTGGTGGTAGTAGTAGTAGTAGTAGATGCATACTGTTAATAGTGGTGGTAGTAGTAGTAGTAGTAGATGCATACTGTTAATAGTGGTGGTAGTAGTAGTAGTAGTAGATGCATACTGTTAATAGTGGTGGGAGTAGTAGTAGTAGATGCATACTGTTAATAGTGGTGGTAGTAGTAGTAATAGTAGCTGCGTACTGTTAATAGTGGTGATAGTAGTAGTAGTAGTAGTAGTTGTGTACTGTTAATAGTGGTGGTAGTGGTAGTAGTAGTAGATGCATACTGTTAATAGTAGTAGTAGTAGTAGTAGATGCATACTGTTAATAGTGGTGGTAGTAGTAGTAGATGCATACTGTTAATAGTGGTGGTAGTAGTAGTAGATGCATACTGTTAATAGTGGTGGTGGTAGTAGTAGATGCATACTGTTAATAGTGGTGGTGGTAGTAGTAGATGCATACTGTTAATAGTGGTGGTAGTAGTAGTAGATGCATACTGTTAATAGTGGTGGTAGTAGTAGTAGATGTGTACTGTTAATAGTGGTGGTGGTAGTAGTAGTAGATGTGTACTGTTAATAGTGGTGGTAGTAGTAGTAGTAGTGATGTACGTAGTGGTAGTAGTGGTGGTAGTAGTAGTAGTGTAGTAGTAGTAGTAGTGGTAGTAGTAGTAGTAGTAGTAGTAGATGCGTACTGTTAATAGTGGTGGTAGTAGTAGTAGTAGTAGTGTACTGTTAATAGTGGTGGTGGTAGTAGTAGTAGTGGTACGTAGTAGTGGTAGTAGTAGTAGTGTACTGTTAATAGTGGTGGTAGTAGTAGTAATAGTAGCTGCGTACTGTTAATAGTGGTGGGAGTAGTAGTAGTAGTAGTAGTAGTAGATGCATACTGTTAATAGTGGTAGTTGTAGTAGTAGTGGTAGTAGTAGTAGTAGTAGAGGCATACTGTTAATAGTGGTGGTAGTAGTAGTAGTAGTAGTAGTAGTAGTAGATGCATACTGTTAATAGTGGTAGTAGTAGTACTAGTAGATGCATACTGTTAATAGTGGTGGTAGTAGTAGTAGTAGTAGTAGTAGAGGCATACTGTTAATAGTGGTAGTAGTAGTAGTAGTAGAAGATGTGTACTGTTAATAGTGGTGGTGGTGGTAGTAGTAGTAGTAGTAGTAGTAGTAGTAGTAGTAGAGGCATACTGTTAATAGTGGTAGTAGTAGTAGTAGTAGTAGATGTGTACTGTTAATACTGGTGGTGGTAGTAGTAGTAGATGCATACTGTTAATAGTGGTAGTAGTAGTACTAGTAGATGCATACTGTAGTAGTGGTGGTAGTAGTAGTAGTGGTAGTAGTAGTAGTAGATGCATACTGTTAGTAGTGGTAGTAGTAGTACTAGTAGATGCAGTACTGTTAATAGTGGTGGTAGTGGTAGTAGTAGTGAGTAGTAGTGGCATACTGTTAGTGGTGGTAGTAGTAGTGGTAGTAGTAGATGTGTACTGGTAGTAGTGGTGGTGGTGGTAGTAGTAGTAGTAGTAGTAGTAGTAGTGGTAGTGGCATACTGTTAATAGTGGTAGTAGTAGTAGTAGTAGTAATAGTAGATGTGTACTGGTGGTAGTACGTGGTGGTGGTAGTAGTAGTAGTAGTAGTAGTAGATGCATACTGGTAATAGTGGTAGTAGTAGTAGTAGTAGTAGTGCATACTGTTAGTAGTGGTGGTAGTAGTAGTATTAGTGAGTAGATGTGTACTGTTAGTACTGGTGGTAGTAGTAGTAGTAGTGCATACTGTTAGTAGTGGTGGTAGTAGTAGTAGTAGATGCATACTGGTTAGTAGTGGTGGTAGTAGTAGTAGTAGTGGCTGCGTGCTGTGTAGTAGTGGTGATGGTAGTAGTAGTAGTAGTAGTTGTGTACTGTTAGTAGTGGTGGTGGTAGTAGTAGTAGATGCATACTGTTAATAGTGGTGGTAGTAGTAGTAGTAGTAGTAGATGCATACTGTTAATAGTGGTGGTAGTAGTAGTAGTAGTAGTGCATAGTAGTAGTGGTGATAGTAGTAGTAGTAGTAGTAGTTGTAGTACTGTTAATAGTGGTGGTGGTGAGTAGTAGTAGATGCATACTGTTAGTAGTGGTGGTAGTAGTAGTAGTAGTAGTAGATGCATACTGTTAGTAGTGGTGGTAGTAGTAGTAGTAGTAGATGTAGTACTGTTAATGGTGGTGGTAGTAGTAGTAGATGCAGTACTGTTAGTAGTGGTGGTAGTAGTAGTAGTAGTAGATGCATACTGGTAGTAGTAGTGGTGGTGGTAGTAGTAGTAGTGCATACTGTTAATAGTGGTGGTAGTAGTAGTAGTAGTAGTAGTGCATGCTGTTAGTAGTGGTGGTAGTAGTAGTAGTAGTGAGTAGATGCAGTACTGTTAATAGTGGTGGTAGTAGTAGTAGATGCAGTACTGTTAGTAGTGGTGGTAGTAGTAGTAGTAGTAGATGCGTACTGTTAGTAGTGGTGGTAGTAGTGAGTAGTAGTGCAGTACTGTTAGTAGTGGTGGTAGTAGTAGTAGTAGTAGATGCAGTACTGTTAATGGTGGTGGTAGTAGTAGTAGTGAGTAGATGCGTACTGTTAATAGTGGTGGTAGTAGTAGTAGTAGTAGATGCGTGCTGTTAATAGTGGTGGTAGTAGTAGTAGATGCATACTGTTAATAGTGGTGGTAGTAGTAGTGGTAGTAGTAGTGCAGTACTGTTAATAGTGGTGGTAGTAGTAGTAGTAGTAGTAGTGCTAGTACTGTTAATAGTGGTGGTAGTAGTAGTAGTAGTAGTAGATGCATACTGTTAATGGTGGTGGTAGTAGTAGTAGTAGTGGATGCATACTGTTAATGGTGGTGGTAGTAGTGGTAGTGAGTAGTAGTAGTGGTAGTAGTGGTAGTAGTGGTGGTAGTAGTAGTAGATGCATACTGTTAATAGTGGTGGTGGTAGTGAGTAGATGCATACTGTTAATAGTGGTGGTAGTAGTAGTAGATGCATACTGTTAATAGTGGTGGTGGTAGTAGTAGATGCATGCTGGTAATGGTGGTGGTAGTAGTAGTGGTAGTAGTGGTGGTGGTAGTAGTAGGTGGTGGTGGTAGTAGTAGTAGTGTGTACTGTTAATAGTGGTGGTGGTAGTAGTAGTGGTAGTAGTAGTAGTAGTGGTGGTGGTAGTAGTAGTAGTAGTGGTAGTAGTGGTAGTGGTGGTAGTAGTAGTAGTAGTAGAAGATGTGTACTGTTAATAGTGGTGGTGGTGGTAGTAGTAGTAGTAGTAGTAGTAGTAGTAGTAGAGGCATACTGTTAATAGTGGTAGTAGTAGTAGTAGTAGTAGATGTGTACTGTTAATACTAGTGGTAGTAGTAGTAGTAGATGCATACTGTTAATAGTGGTGGTAGTAGTAGTAGTAGTAGATGCATACTGTTAATACTGGTGGTGGTAGTAGTAGTAGTAGTAGTAGATGCATACTGTTAATAGTGGTAGTAGTAGTAGTAGTAGTAGTAGATGCATACTGTTAATAGTGGTGGTAGTAGTAGTATTAATAGTAGATGTGTACTGTTAATACTGGTGGTAGTAGTAGTAGTAGATGCATACTGTTATTAGTGGTGGGAGTAGTAGTAGTAGATGCATACTGTTAATAGTGGTGGTAGTAGTAGTAATAGTAGTTGCGTACTGTTAATAGTGGTGGGAGTAGTAGTGGTCGTAGCAGTTATTCAGTTTAGATGTGGAAAGGGTATGATAATAAGAGACACGTGGCCGCAACAGTAGTAGTAGTAGTGACAGTAGTACTGGTAGTAGTAGTGGCAATGATAGTAGTAGTGGTAGTACTGGTTGTAGTGGTAATAGTACTGGTGGTCGTAGAAGTATTAGTAATGGTAGTAGTAGTTGTAGTGGTAATAGTAGTGGTGGAAATAGTAGTAGTGGTATTTTTAGTAGTAGTACTTGTAGTGGTAGTAGCAGTGTGGCTGTGGAAATGGTAGGCTAATAAACATGTGGCTGCAACAGTAGTAGTAGTAGTAGTGAACGTAGTACGGGCAGTAGTAGAAGTAGTGGTAATATTGGTATTGGAAGTATTAGTAGTGGTAGTAGCTTTGTAGATGTGGAATGGCTAGGCTAATAAGAGACACGTGGCCGGAATAGTAGTAGTACTGGTAAAGGTAGTAGTAGTAATAGTAGTGGTGGTAGTACTAGTTGTAGTGGTAGTAGTGGTAATAGTAGTAGTAGTAGTGGTGGTGGTGGTAATAGAAATAGTGGTAGTAGTAGTGGTAGTAGCAGTGGTAATAGTAGTGGTAGTAGTAGTTGCAGTGGTACTAGCAGTGTGGCTATTGAAAGGGTAGGCTAATTGACACGTGGCCACAACAGTAGTAGTAGTGAAAGTAGTACTGGCAGTAGTAGTAGTAGTGGTGGTACTAGTAGTAGTGATAGTAGTAGTAGTTGTAGTGGTATTAGAAGTGTGGATGTTGAAAGGGTAGACTAAGAGAAGCATGGCCGCACCAGTAGCAGTAGTAGTGAAAAGAGTAGTAGCAGTAATAGTAGTAGTTGTAGTGGTAATAGTAGTAGTGGTAATGGTGGTAGTAGTAGTAGTATTGGTATTTTTAGTGGTAGTAGTAGTGGTAGT
>CM065591.1:510428869-510540820 GCA_033119425.1 Bufotes viridis
GTAGATGCGTGGTAGTTAGTAGTGGTGGTAGTAGTAGTAGTAGTAGTAGATGCGTACTGTTAATAGTGGTGGTGGTAGTAGTAGTAGTAGTAGTAGATAAGTACTTTTAATAGTGGTGGTAATAGTAGTAGTAGTAGTAGTAGTAGTAGTAGTAGTAGATGCGTACTGTTAATAGTGGCGGTAGTAGTAGCAGTAGTAGTAGTAGTGGTAGTACTGTTAATAGTGGTGGTGGTAGTAGTAGTGAGTAGTAGTAGTAGTAGTAGTAGTGCGTGCTGTTAAGTAGTGGTAGTAGTAGTAGTAGTAGATAGTAGTACTGGTAGTAGTAGTGGTAATAGTAGTAGTAGTAGTAGTAGTAGTAGTAGTAGTAGATGCGTACTGTTAATAGTGGCAGTAGTAGTAGCAGTAGTAGTAGTAGATGTGTACTGTTAATAGTGGTGGTGGTAGTAGTAGTAGTAGTAGATGCGTACTGTTAATAGTGGTGGTAGTAGTAGTGGATAAGTACTGGTAATAGTGGTAGTAGTAGTAGTAGTAGTAGTAGTAGTAGTAGTAGTAGATGCGTACTGTTAATAGTGGCAGTAGTAGTAGTAGTAGTAGTAGTAGTAGTAGTAGTAGTAGATGCGTACTGTTAATAGTGGTGGTAGTAGTAGTAGTAGTAGTAGTTGCAGTAGTAGTAGTAGATGCATACTGTTAATAGTGGTGGTAGTAGTAGTAGTAGTAGATGTGTACTGTTAATAGTGGTGGTAGTAGTAGTAGTAGTAGTAGTTGTAGTAGTAGTAGATGCATACTGTTAATAGTGGTGGTGGTAGTAGTAGTAGTAGTAGATGTGTACTGTTAATAGTGGTAGTAGTAGTAGTAGTAGTAGTAGTAGTAGTAGTAGATGGATAGTGTTAATATTGGTGGTGGTAGTAGTAGTAGAGGCATACTGTTAATAGTGGTGGTAGTAGTAGTAGTAGATGTGTACTGTTAATAGTGGTGGTAGTAGTAGTAGTAGTAGATGTGTACTGTTAATAGTGGTGGTGGTGGTAGTAGTAGTAGTAGTAGTAGTAGATAAGTACTTTTAATAGTGGTGGTAATAGTAGTAGTAGTAGTAGTAGTAGTAGTAGATGCGTACTGTTAATAGTGGTGGTAGTAGTAGTAGTAGTAGATGCGTACTGTTAATAGTGGTGGTAGTAGTAGTAGTAGATGTGTACTGTTAATAGTGGTGGTAGTAGTAGTAGTAGTAGTAGTAGTAGTAGATAAGTACTGTTAATAGTGGTGGTAGTAGTAGTAGTAGTAGATGCGTATTGTTAATAGTGGTGGTGGTAGTAGTAGTAGTAGTAGTAGATAAGTACTGTTAATAGTGGTGGTAGTAGTAGTAGTAGTAGTAGTAGTAGTAGTAGTAGATAAGTACTGTTAATAGTGGTGGTAGTAGTAGTAGTAGTAGATGCGTATTGTTAATAGTGGTGGTGGTAGTAGTAGTAGTAGTAGTAGATAAGTACTGTTAATAGTGGTGGTAGTAGTAGTAGTAGTAGATGCGTATTGTTAATAGTGGTGGTGGTAGTAGTAGTAGTAGTAGATAAGTACTGTTAATAGTGGTGGTAGTAGTAGTGGATAAGTACTGGTAATAGTGGTGGTAGTAGTAGTAGTAGTAGTAGTAGTAGTAGTAGATGCGTACTGTTAATAGTGGCAGTAGTAGTAGCAGTAGTAGTAGTAGATGTGTACTGTTAATAGTGGTGGTGGTAGTAGTAGTAGTAGATGCGTACTGTTAATAGTGGTGGTAGTAGTAGTAGTAGTAGTAGTAGTAGTAGATGCGTACTGTTAATAGTGGTGGTAGTAGTAGTAGTAGTAGATGCGTACTGTTAATAGTGGTGGTAGTAGTAGTGGATAAGTACTGGTAATAGCGGTGGCAGTAGTTGAGTAGCAGCGAGGAGCAGCTGTGGCAGCCATATGGTACATGGTGACAGAGAGCAATGGCATGATGGAGGCAGCAGCAGCCATACAGAACATGATGGTTGGCCGGCTGCAGCAGTGGCAAGATGGGGCACTGCCAGCAAGGCAAGATCTAATCATCGGCCTCAGCCGCAGGAGTGTGAAAATCCTCCTGAATCCAGGCTTGGTTCATTTTGAGAAAAGTGATGTTTTGGACACTGGCGGAGGACAACTTGGTCTGTTTGGGTGTCACCCAACCGCCCCCCTCCCCAATCAGCCATCCCCTGGCGCTGAAAACCCTCTACAAGATGACACTGGAGGCTGGGCACGAACGAAGACACAGAATGGGCTCTGTCAGTTCAGGACACTGTTCCAGTCTGCCCAGAAATCCATGGGGTCAGGGAAGTGGGTATGTGCCAGAGACTGGCCAGAGGGTTGGTAGGCCTGAACCTGGGCGTTGGAGGTGGGAGCTGTCAGTTTGCTGACTGGCTTCAGCCGGAGCTACACGTGGCAAAACTGCTCCATCATGCTTCGGAGACTGAAATGGCTGCTGTGGCTTCTGCTGCTCATGGTGGGTGACTCTGCGGGGGGTGGGTGACTCTGCGGGGGGGCGGGTGACTCTGCAGGGGCGGGTGACTCTGCGGGGCGGGTGACTTTGCGGGGCGGGTGACTCTGCGGGGCGGGTGACTCTGAGGGGGGGTGACTCTGCAGGGGGCGGGTGACTCTGCAGGGGCGGAGTGTCTCTGCAGGGGCGGGTGACTCTGCGGGGGGCAGGTCTCTCTGCAGGGGGCGGATGACTTTGTGGGGGCGGGTGACTTTGTGGGGGCGGGTGACTCTGCGGGGGGCGGGTGTCTCTGCAGGGGGCGGGTGACTCTGCAGGGGGCAGGTGTCTCTGCAGGGGGCAGGTTACTCTGTGGGGGGAGAGTGACTCTGAGGGGGGGGCGGGTGACTCTGCGGAGGGCGGCTGACTCTACGGGTGCTGGCAGGCGTCTGCTCACCACAAGCTGCGGTAAGCTGTGTACACGGTGTTTCTTGGTAGTAACATAATTTGGCCTCCCTTTCGGTGAGAGGAGCACATTTCCCAGCTTTGCCTTGGTAGTGAGGGTCTAGAAGGCTGCTCAGCAATCATCAGACTGCTTGATGTCACTGATACACCTGTCGCCATTGTGGCCAGTGTCCCAGAGGAGCTAGTTCTTTCCGGCTTCACCCTCCCACTGAGATGATTGGGTGTCTTGGCTGGTGCCAACCTTATCATCAACCTCTTGCTCCTCTACCTCCTCCTCCAGTGGGAGCTCCTCATCATCCTCCTCCATGGCAGATTCCCCTGGTGTGTCCTAGAGTTGCACTGGATATCGAAATATCGATACTTTTAGACCCAGATCGATTCGATACCAGGTTTTACTATTTAAGGATGCTATGGCACGAAGCCTATAATTATATACAGGATATGCCCAGGTTATTCCAGCATGAACCATATTACTATATACCCAGGTTATATCAGCATGGTCCATATCACTATATACAAGAAGATGTATAACTTATACCAGCTGTACATATATAATTATATACAGGAGATGCCCAGGTTATACCAGCTGTACATATATAATTATATACAGGAGATACCCAGGTTATACCAGCTGTACATATATAATTATATACAGGAGATGCCCAGGTTATACCAGCTGTACATATATAATTATATACAGGAGATTCCCGGGTTATACCAGCTGTACACATATAATTATATACAGGAGATACCCAGGTTATACCAGCTGTACATATATAATTATATACAGGAGATACCCAGGTTATACCAGCTGTACATATATAATTATATACAGGAGATGCCCAGGTTATACCAGCTGTACATATATAATTATATACAGGAGATACCCAGGTTATACCAGCTGTACATATATAATTATATACAGGAGATGCCCAGGTTATACCAGCTGTACATATATAATTATATACAGGAGATTCCCGGGTTATACCAGCTGTACACATATAATTATATACAGGAGATACCCAGGTTATACCAGCTGTACATATATAATTATATACAGGAGATGCCCGGGTTATACCAGCTGTACATATATAATTATATACAGGAGATGCCCGGGTTATACCAGCTGTACATATATAATTATATACAGGAGATGCCCAGGTTATACCAGCTGTACATATATAATTATATACAGGAGATACCCAGGTTATACCAGCTGTACATATATAA
This sequence comes from Bufotes viridis, assembly GCA_033119425.1. Lineage (NCBI taxonomy): Eukaryota > Metazoa > Chordata > Amphibia > Anura > Bufonidae > Bufotes > Bufotes viridis. Next base: position 510,433,014 of record CM065591.1, read on the forward strand.
TTATATACAGGAGATGCCCAGGTTATACCAGCTGTACATATATAATTATATACAGGAGATTCCCGGGTTATACCAGCTGTACACATATAATTATATACAGGAGATACCCAGGTTATACCAGCTGTACATATATAATTATATACAGGAGATGCCCAGGTTATACCAGCTGTACATATATAATTATATACAGGAGATTCCCGGGTTATACCAGCTGTACACATATAATTATATACAGGAGATACCCAGGTTATACCAGCTGTACATATATAATTATATACAGGAGATGCCCAGGTTATACCAGCTGTACATATATAATTATATACAGGAGATGCCCAGGTTATACCAGCATGGACCATATTACTATATACCCAGGTTATACCAGCATGGACCATATTACTATATACCCAGGTTATACCAGCATGCTCTATATCACTATATACAAGAAGATGTATAACTTATACCAGCTGTACATATATAATTATATACAGGAGATGCCCAGGTTATACCAGCTGTACATATATAATTATATACAGGAGATGCCCAGGTTATACCAGCTGTACATATATAATTATATACAGGAGAGGCCCAGGTTATACCAGCTGTACATATATAATTATATACAGGAGATACCCAGGTTATACCAGCATGCTCTATACCACTATATACAAGAAGATGTATAACTTATACCAGCTGTACATATATAATTATATACAGGAGATACTCAGGTTATACCGGCTGTACATATATAATTATATACACGAGATACCCAGGTTATAGCAGCATGCTCCATATTACTATATACAAGAAGATGTATAACTTATACCAGCTGTATATATATAATTATATACAGGAGATGCCCAGGTTATACCAGCTGTACATATATAATTATATACAGGAGATGCCCAGGTTATACCAGCTGTACATATATAATTATATACAGGAGATACCCAGGTTATACCAGCTGTACATATATAATTATATACAGGAGATGCCCGGGTATACCAGCTGTACATATATAATTATACACAGGAGATGCCCAGGTTATACCAGCTGTACATATATAATTATATACAGGAGATGCCCAGGTTATACCAGCTGTACATATATAATTATATACAGGAGATACCCAGGTTATACCAGCTGTACATATATAATTATATACACGAGATGCCCAGGTTATACCAGCTGCACATATATAATTATATACAGGAGATGCCCAGGTTATACCAGCTGTACATATATAATTATACACAGGAGATGCCCAGGTTATACCAGCTGTACATATATAATTATATACAGGAGATACCCAGGTTATACCAGCTGTACATATATAATTATATACAGGAGATGCCCAGGTTATACCAGCTGTACATATATAATTATATACAGGAGATGCCCAGGTTATACCAGCTGTACATATATAATTATATACAGGAGATGCCCAGGTTATACCAGCTGTACATATATAATTATATACAGGAGATGCCCAGGTTATACCAGCATGGTCCATATCACTGTATACAAGAAGATGTATAACTTATACCAGCCTTACATATATAATTATATACAGGAGATACCCAGGTTATACCAGCGTGCTCCATATCACTATATACAGGGAGATGTATAACTTATACCAGCTGTACATATATAATTATATACAGGAGATGCCCAGGTTATACCAGCTGTACATATATAATTATATACAGGAGAGGCCCAGGTTATACCAGCATGGTCCATGTCACTATATACAAGAAGATGTATAACTTATACCAGCTGTACATATATAATTATATACAGGAGAGGCCCAGGTTATACCAGCATGGTCCATGTCACTATATACAAGAGGATGTATAACTTATACCAGCTGTACATATATAATTATATGCAGGAGATACCCAGGTTATACCAGCTGTACATATATAATTATATACAGGAGATGCCCAGGTTATACCAGCTGTACATATATAATTATATACAGGAGATACCCAGGTTATACCAGCTGTACATATGTAATTATACACAGGAGATGCCCAGGTTATACCAGCTATACATATATAACTATATACAGGAGATGCCCAGGTTATACCAGCTGTACATATATAATTATATACAGGAGAGGCCCAGGTTATACCAGCTGTACATATATAATTATATACAGGAGATGCCCAGGTTATACCAGCATGGTCCATATCACTATATACAAGAGGATGTATAACTTATACCAGCTGTACATATATAATTATATACAGGAGATACCCATGTTATACCAGCTGTACATATGTAATTATACACAGGAGATGCCCAGGTTATACCAGCTATACATATATAATTATATACAGGAGATGCCCAGGTTATACCAGCTGTACATATATAATTATACACAGGAGATGCCCAGGTTATACCGGCATGGTCCATATCACTATTTACAAGAAGATGTATAACTTATATCAGCTGTACATATATAATTATATACAGGAGATGCCCAGGTTATACCAGCTGTACATATATAATTATATACAGGAGAGGCCCAGGTTATACCAGCTGTACATATATAATTATATACAGGAGATACCCAGGTTATACCAGCTGTACATATATAATTATATACAGGAGATGCCCAGGTTATACCAGCATGGTCCATGTCACTATATACAAGAGGATGTATAACTTATACCAGCTGTACATATATAATTATATACAGGAGATACCCAGGTTATACCATCTGTACATATATAATTATATACAGGAGATACCCAGGTTATACCAGCATGGTCCATATCACTATATACAAGAAGATGTATAACTTATATCAGCTGTACATATATAATTATATACAGGAGATACCCAGGTTATACCAGCATGGTCCATATCACTATATACAGAAGATATATAACTTATACCAGCTGTACATATATAATTATATACAGGAGATGCCCAGGTTATACCAGCTGTACATATATAATTATATACAGGAGATGCCCAGGTTATACCAGCTATATATATAATTATATACAGGAGATGCCCAGGTTATACCAGCATGGTCCATATCACTATATACAAGAAGATGTATAACCTATACCAGCTGTACATATATAATTATATACAGGAGATACCCAGGTTATACCAGCTATATATATAATTATATACAGGAGATGCCCAGGTTGTACCAGCATGGTCCATATCACTATATACAAGAAGATGTATAACTTATACCAGCTGTACATATATAATTATATACAGGAGATGCCCAGGTTATACCAGCATGGTCCATATCACTATATATATCATTATATACAGTAGATGCCCAGGTTATACCAGCATGCTCCATATCACTATATACAAGAAGATGTATAACTTATACCAGCTATACATATATAATTATATACTGGAGATACCCAGGTTATACCAGCTGTACATATATAATTATATACAGGAGATGCCCAGGTTATACCAGCTGTACATATATAATTATATACAGGAGATGCCCAGCTTTTACCAGCTGTACAATATATAATTATATACAGGAGATGCCCAGGTTATACCAGCATGCTCCATATCACTATATACAAGAAGATGTATAACTTATACCAGCTGTACATATATAATTATATACAGGAGATGCCCAGGTTATACCAGCTGTACATAGATAATTATATACAGGAGATGCCCAGGTTTTACCAGCTGTACAATATATAATTATATACAGGAGATGCCCAGGTTATACCAGCATGGTCCATATCACTATATACAAGAAGATGTATAACTTATACCAGCTGTACATATATCATTATATATAGTAGATGCCCAGGTTATACCAGCGTGCTCCATATCACTATATACAAGAAGATGTATAACTTATACCAGCTGTACATATATAATTATATACAGGAGATGCCCAGGTTATACCAGCTGTACATATATAATTATATACAGGAGATGCCCAGGTTATACCAGCATGCTCCATATCACTATATACAAGAAGATGTATAACTTATACCAGCTGTACATAGATAATTATATACAGGAGATGCCCAGGTTATACCAGCTGTACATAGATAATTATATACAGGAGATGCCCAGGTTTTACCAGCTGTACAATATATAATTATATACAGGAGATGCCCAGGTTTTACCAGCTGTACAATATATAATTATATACAGGAGATGCCCAGGTTATACCAGCATGGTCCATATCACTATATACAAGAAGATGTATAACTTATACCAGCTGTACATATATCATTATATATAGTAGATGCCCAGGTTATACCAGCGTGCTCCATATCACTATATACAAGAAGATGTATAACTTATACCAGCTGTACATATATAATTATATACAGGAGATGCCCAGGTTATACCAGCTGTACATAGATAATTATATACAGGAGATGCCCAGGTTTTACCAGCTGTACAATATATAATTATATACAGGAGATGCCCAGGTTATACCAGCATGGTCCATATCACTATATACAAGAAGATGTATAACTTATACCAGCTGTACATATATCATTATATATAGTAGATGCCCAGGTTATACCAGCGTGCTCCATATCACTATATACAAGAAGATGTATAACTTATACCAGCTGTACATATATAATTATATACAGGAGATGCCCAGGTTATACCAGCTGTACATATATAATTATATACAGGAGATGCCCAGGTTATACCAGCATGCTCCATATCACTATATACAAGAAGATGTATAACTTATACCAGCTGTACATAGATAATTATATACAGGAGATGCCCAGGTTATACCAGCTGTACATAGATAATTATATACAGGAGATGCCCAGGTTTTACCAGCTGTACAATATATAATTATATACAGGAGATGCCCAGGTTTTACCAGCTGTACAATATATAATTATATACAGGAGATGCCCAGGTTATACCAGCATGGTCCATATCACTATATACAAGAAGATGTATAACTTATACCAGCTGTACATATATCATTATATATAGTAGATGCCCAGGTTATACCAGCGTGCTCCATATCACTATATACAAGAAGATGTATAACTTATACCAGCTGTACATATATAATTATATACAGGAGATGCCCAGGTTATACCAGCTGTACATATATAATTATATACAGGAGAGGCCCAGGTTATACCAGCATGGTCCATGTCACTATATACAAGAAGATGTATAACTTATACCAGCTGTACATATATAATTATATACAGGAGATACCCAGGTTATACCAGCATGCCCTGTCTGTCACAGGGTTATGATCATGTGATCGGGGTGGTCGGTGGGTCACAGAGTTATGATCAGGTGATCGGGGTGGTCGTTGTGTCACATGCTTATGATCTTGTGATCGGGGTGGTCAGTCTGTCACAGGGTTATGATCATGTGATCGGGCTGGTCGGTGTATCACAGGGTTATGATCATGTGATCGGGGTGGTCGGTGTGTCACAGGGTTATGATCAGGTGATCGGGGTGGTCAGTGTGTCACAGGGTTATGATCATGTGATCGGGGTGGTCGGTGTGTCACAGGGTTATGATCAGGTGATCGGGGTGGTCAGTGTGTCACAGGGTTATGATCATGTGATGGGGTGGTCGGTGTGTCGCAGGGTTATGATCATGTGATCGGGGTGGTCAGTGTGTCATAGGGTTATGATTATGTGATCGGGGTGGTCTGTGTGTCACAGGGTTATGATCAGGTGATCTGGGTGGTCAGTGGGTCACAGGGTTATGATCATGTGATCGGGGTGGTCGGTGGGTCACAGAGTTATGATCAGGTGATTGGGGTGGTCCGTCTGTCACAGGGTTATGATCAGGCGATTGGGGTGGTCTATGTGTCACCGGGTTATGATCATGTGATCGGGGTGGTCTATGTGTCACAGGGTTATGATCATGTGATCGGGGTGGTCGGTGGATCACCGGGTTATGATCATGTGATCGGGGTGGTCTATGTGTCACAGGGTTATGATCATGTGATCGGGGTGGTCGGTATGTCACAGGGTTATGATCATGTGATCGGGGTGGTCGGTGGGTCACAGAGTTATGATCATGTGATCGGGGTGGTCGGTGTGTCACAGGGTTATGATCAGGTGATTGGGGTGGTCAGTCTGTCACCGGGTTATGATCAGGTCATTAGGCTGGTCGGTGTGTCACAGGGTTATGATCATGTGATCGGGGTGGTCAGTCTGTCACAGGGTTATGATCAGGTGATTGGGCTGGTCGGTGTGTCACAGGGTTATGATCAGGCGATCGGGGTGGTCGGTGTGTCACAGGGTTATGATCTTGTGATCGGGGTGGTCGGTGTGTCACCAGGTTATGATCATGTGATTGGGGTGGTCCGTCTGTCACAGGGTTATGATCAGGTGATCGGGGTGGTCAGTCTGTCACAGGGTTATGATCAGGTGATCGGGGTGGTCGGTGTGTCACAGGGTTATGATCAGGTGATCGCGGTGTGTCACAGGGTTATGTCAGGCGATCGGTGGTCGGTCTGTCACAGGGTTATGATCATGTGATCGGGTGGTCCGTCTGTCACAGGGTTATGATCATGTGATCAGGGTGGTCCGCTGTCACAGGGTTATGATCAGTGTGATCGGGGTGGTCTGTGTGTCACAGGGTTATGATCAGCGCGATCGGGTGGTCGGTGTGTCACAGGGTTAGGATCATGTGATCGGGTGGTCGGTGTGTCACAGGGTTATGATCAGGTGATCGTGGTGGTCGGTGTGTCACAGGGTTATGATCAGGTGATCAGGGTGGTCGGTGTGTCACATGGTTATGATCAGGTGATTGGGGTGGTCGGTGTGTCACAGGGTTATGATCATGTGATCGGGGTGGTCGGTGTATCACAGGGTTATGATCATGTGATCGGGGTGGTCAGTCTGTCACAGGGTTATGATCATGTGATCGGGGTGGTCAGTCTGTCACAGGGTTATGATCAGGCGATCGGGGTGGTCGGTATGTCACCGGGTTATGATCATGTGATCGGGGTGGTCGGTGGGTCACAGAGTTATGATCATGTGATCGGGGTGGTCGGTGTGTCACAGGGTTATGATCAGGTGATTGGGATGGTCGGTTTGTCACAGGGTTATGATCAGGTGATTGGGGTGGTCAGTCTGTCACCGGGTTATGATCAGGTCATTAGGCTGGTCGGTGTGTCACAGGGTTATGATCATGTGATCGGGGTGGTCAGTCTGTCACAGGGTTATGATCAGGTGATTGGGCTGGTCGGTGTGTCACAGGGTTATGATCAGGCGATCGGGGTGGTCGGTGTGTCACAGGGTTATGATCTTGTGATCGGGGTGGTCGGTGTGTCACCAGGTTATGATCATGTGATTGGGGTGGTCCGTCTGTCACAGGGTTATGATCAGGTGATCGGGGTGGTCAGTCTGTCACAGGGTTATGATCAGGTGATCGGGGTGGTCGGTGTGTCACAGGGTTATGATCAGGTGATTGGGCTGGTCGGTGTGTCACAGGGTTATGATCAGGCGATCCGGGTGGTCGGTCTGTCACAGGGTTATGATCATGTGATCGGGGTGGTCCGTCTGTCACAGGGTTATGATCATGTGATCAGGGTGGTCCGTCTGTCACAGGGTTATGATCATGTGATCGGGGTGGTCCGTCTGTCACAGGGTTATGATCATGTGATCGGGGTGGTCGGTGTGTCACAGGGTTATGATCATGTGATCGGGGTGGTCGGTGTGTCACAGGGTTATGATCATGTGATCGGGGTGGTCGGTGTGTCACAGGGTTATGATCAGGTGATCAGGGTGGTCGGTGTGTCACAGGGTTAGGATCAGGTGATCGTGGTGGTCGGTGTGTCACAGGGTTATGATCAGGTGATCGGTGTGTCACATGGTTATGATCAGGTGATTGGGGTGGTCGGTGTGTCACAGGGTTATGATCATGTGATCGGGGTGGTCGGTGTGTCACCAGGTTATGATCATGTGATCGGGGTGGTCGGTGTATCACAGGGTTATGATCATGTGATCGGGGTGGTCAGTCTGTCACAGGGTTATGATCAGGCGATCGGGGTGGTCTGTGTGTCACCGGGTTATGATCATGTGATCGGGGTGGTCGGTGTGTCACAGGGTTATGATCATGTGACCGGGGTGGTCTATGTGTCACAGGGTTAGGATCAGGTGATCAGGGTGGTCGGTGTGTCACAGGGTTATGATCATGTGATCTGGGTGGTCGGTGTGTCACAGGGTTATGATCAGGCGATCAGGGTGGTCTATGTGTCACCGGGTTATGATCAGGCGATCAGGGTGGTCTATGTGTCACAGGGTTATGATCATGTAATCGGGGTGGTCAGTCTGTCACAGGGTTATGATAAGGCGATCAGGGTGGTCCATCTGTCACAGGGCTATGATCAGGTGATCAGGGTGGTCGGTGTGTCACAGGGTTATGATCATGTGATCGGGGTGGTCGGTGTGTCACAGGGTTATGATCATGTAATCGGGGTGGTCGGTGTGTCACAGGGTTATGATCAGGCGATCAGGGTGGTCTATGTGTCACCGGCTTATGATCAGGCGATCAGGGTGGTCTATGTGTCACAGGGTTATGATCATGTGATCGGGGTGGTCAGTCTGTCACAGGGTTATGATCATGTGGTCGGTGTGTCACAGGGTTATGATCAGGCGATCAGGGTGGTCTATGTGTCACCGGGTTATGATCATGTGATCGGGGTGGTCCGTCTGTCACAGGGTTATGATCATGTGATCGGGGTGGTCGGTGTATCACAGGGTTATGATCATGTGATCGGGGTGGTCGTGGGTCACAGGGTTATGATCATGTGATCGGGGTGGTCGTGGGTCACAGGGTTATGATCATGTGATCGGGGTGGTCCGTCTGTCACAGGGTTATGATCATGTGATCGGGGTGGTCGGTGGGTCACAGAGTTATCTTGTGGAGGGTGTGGCAGGGGTAAGGCTGTTCTTATGGATGGAGGGTGCTACGTGTCTCATGTGATGCGGGTCGTTTCACCTGAGATCTTCCCACCCTGCAGCACCTTCCTCTTCAGGGTTAATATTTTGGTGTCTCCGGGAGGGGGGGGCATTTACTTTTCCCTGTGATGCAGAGCTGTTTGTGTGGTGCAGAATAGTGTGTTGTTCTAGGCCTGTGCCGCCCGCTCCCTGCAACAACAGGCATTGTGCAGAGGGTTTAGAGCGGCGCAGAGCGTGACCTCCGCTGGATGCTTGTGCTGCTCCAGGTGTCCTCTCCGCCCAGGACACACAGGAGGTGACCCGGGACCGCCTGCTATTCCTGGGCTCCACTATTCAGCCCTCTGAAAACATTTCATGAAGTTCATTTCCCAGAATGCACAGAGGTGTGCAACAGATGTGCAAGATGCCCTGCAGAATGTCAGGGAGGAGCAACGTTCTGCAGATGAGTATCTGCTCATCTATGGAGGTGAACATGGCTGCCACATCATAATTGGCAAGACATTTCAGGAGAACAGAAAGAACACAGATCTGACACAGCGGATCAGAACCAGGACCACATCAGAGCCCAAATCACAAGATCAAAGTCCTGCAAGGAACGAGGCCTCAACCCCAGAGAATCGTGTGGATCTGGGGATACCTGGAGCTGTTCTCACACTGATTGAGGGGGTAGAAACGTATGCGACCCGGATATGGTTTGTGTTTCGGATCATGGTATACGCCCCAGCGGTGTGACACCCCAGCGGTGTGACCCCACCTCATCACCCACGAGGCTGGCAAACTCTGCAGAACTGCCACCATTCTGTTGTTTCATGTTCTCTTCACCAGTGACATCCAAAGCTGTGGTCCAGATTATTCTTTTGGCTGCCCATGGGAACTGATGGTGGATAGTGGGCACCACCTGTCTTCAGAGATCCCACCAGTTTATTACGTTTCTGAGCGTTGTACGTTATTGATTAGACGGAGGCCTCAGGGTTAAAGGCCCCCCCCCCACTCTGATAATTACGGCTTCCCCTCCTGGCTGAGGCAGGACACAGGTCACGTTACTTGTTGTGAAGAGCTCCGGGTGGTGAACATTCAGTCACAGCCGTGAATCAGCTCCATAAACTGCACCGAAACCCATCATTAACCGTTTTACAGGATGATCCGGAAGTTGCGATGTGTTATTCATGTGCATGTAAATCTCTGCATTCCCATCTGTGTCTGCTGGGTCCAAACACTGCTCAACCTCCACCATGAGGTGACCCTGCCGGGAGGTCAACAGCTCCGCCACCGTCCTATCACCATGTCACACCTCCAACTACCAGCATCGACCTGTCCACCGTCATACAACAAACCTCCCAGCACCATCCTATCAAAATGTCATACAATACAGACCCCCTACCCCATCCATATCACCATGTCATAACCCCGACTGATAATCCACCTATGCTTCACCCTCATACAACATAGACCACGACAGAGACCACCTAGACAGACGAGATGTGGCCTTTATCTGCCGTCCATCTTCTTTGTTTCTACCATCACCATATCACCATTTCATAACTCTAACTACTGATAATCCACCCGCTCCACCTTCATACAACACAGATGACCTACCACCATTTTATCATCACGTCATAACCCCAATAACTGATAACCCACCTGTCCTCCACCTTCATACAGCATAGACCACCCACCACCATCTTGTCACCATGTCATACCTCCAACTACTCATAATCCACCAGACTTCCACCTTCTTATGATCTAGGCCACCCACCACCATCTTATCACCATGCCATGCCTCCAACTACTCATAATCCACCAGACTTCCACCTTCTTATGATGTAGGCCACCCACCACCATTATATCACAATATCAAAACCGAAACTACTGATAATCAACCTGTGATCCACCTTCTTACAACACAGAACGTCCTCCACCATCGTATCACTGTCATACTTATAACTGATCATTCACTTTTCCATCACTTTCAAGACTACTCATGAATCCATGTATCCTCTACCTTCATACAACATAGACCACCCACCACCATCTTATCACTGTCATATCCTCAATTACTAATAACCCACCTGTCCACCACTTTCATAAAACAAAGGCCACCCTCCACCATCTAACTACCATCATACATCTAACTACTGAGATTTCACAAGATCTCCTCCTTCATACAAGGCAGAATACCAATGACCAACTTATCACTGTGTCCTACGTCCAACTACTGATCGTCCATCTGTCCTTCCCCTCCATACTACACTGACCGACCACCACCATCTCATCACACCAGCTACGGTGCTGTATTGCATGAAGGTCTTACTAGTTTTAGGAGATATGTCATGTAGTTGATGGTGGGTGGTCCATGTTGTATGAAGGTGAGGACACCCGGCTTATAGGTAGTTGGAGGCATAATAGAGTAATAAGTTGGTGTGGGTGGTCTGTCCTCCACCTTCATAGAGTATAGACCAGCCACATTCATCTTATCACTAATGGTCCTTTTTAGAGATGAGGGAATCGAATCCCACGAAATGGAATTCGATCCGAATTTCAGGGTAAATTCGATTTGCCTCGAAGACGAATTTCCTTGTTCTTCGTGTAAGCAAATCCATTTAACCTGAAATAGTGTAAAAAACAAAAAAAATCATACTTCTCTCCTCCATTTGCTCGTGACGGCCCACCCGCCACCATCTTGATTGAAGATTTCGGCCGAAATCCTGTGCGTCATACGTCACCACGTCGGCTGGTGTGATGATGTAATCTCGCGTCGTGCGAGATTTTGCACCAGATCTTCGAGATGGTGGCGGCTGACCCGTTGCGAGCAAATGGAGACGGTAAGTTTGATTACATTTTTTTTCAAATGTTAAAAACAGTGTAAAATTACACTCAGATGCGTCATACATGATTGCGGCATCTAAGCGGTACAATGACGGAGGGTGGCGCTATCGCAGCTCCCTGGTATTGCACCAACTGCTTACAAAAAAATGCACTTCGTGACAAAGTAATTCGTCACAAAGCTAATTTTTTTGTAAAATTCGGCGAATGAGCTGAATTAAACTTTTGAAAAATGTCTTCTCTAGTCCTTTTACGAGGGCAGACAGATCCCCGGGGAAGTTGTTCGCATTCCCAAGATTTGCTTTCTGATGTTTCAATAAAGTTAAATCTTCTGATTCATTTCTATTTGTCCTCTGCATTCACCGCCCTCAACCATCTTACATTCATGTCAAACCTCCAACCATTTACTGACCTCAGACTGGACAACGCTCCTAAGTCTCCATAGTGAACCACAAGCACAAAGTCTCACATTCTACCCTTTCATCGGTCACCTCCCCTTCATCCAGCACACCCCAACAGATTCCTACCGACTGCGGCCTCTCAATGTAAAGGCGAGGATGAGGGTCACATTATGAGGATGAGGGTCACATTATGAGGATGAGGGTCACATTATGAGGATGAGGGTCACATTATGAGGATGAGGGTCACATTATGAGGATGAGGGTCACATTATGAGGATGAGGGTCACATTATGAGGATGAGGGTCACATTATGAGGATGAGGGTCACATTATGAGGATGAGGGTCACCTTACAGAATCATTGTTGTTGGGCAGCAGATTTAGATGGGAAAATTGTCGGGAACAAGTGCTCGCAGGAACGGTCATTCCAGATAATCTGGACAATTATTGGTTCGTCTAAATCCACCAAGAAGGCACGAGGTCCCGGAGATACAGTCTGTGGCCTCTGATAGCACAGCTGTTCTCTCCCACCATAAAATAAATCTGGAATCATAACACTGATGGCCTTCAAAATGGCAATGACAGGAACCGGGAAGCTAAATCCATCTGATGGACGATGCTGGACTCCAGGGGCCCCCAAAGACTGTCCCTGTGATATAAACCTAAATGACTATACATTTACACAGTCACGATATATGCCAATCCATGTGACGCCTCACCACACCATCTCCTCCATCTACACAGAAAACCAGCTGAGGCTCTACTTACCTTACACCGCTGGGCACCTGTCTCACCTCTCAGAAGAGCCCCAGGCCAGACTTGTCTGATCCACATCCAATAATGAAAACAGCACTCCTTGAAGGTCTGTCTCACAGACAGATAGGATCTGGAGTCCAAGTTTACCTCTGAAGTAAGAGGACATATGTCAGAGAGAAGGTACTGGAAGGCTCTATTTGTTCCTGCCCCTCATTCCACGGGCTGTCTCTCATGGAGCCAGGTCAGGCTCCATCACTTCATGTCTCTATTAGACGAGGGACATCTGAGGTGCTGAACCTGCACAGTTGGATAGATGGTGCTGAAGTTCCTATAGGACTAGATGCCCATAGAAGTCTCTACATGACGCATCCCTCTCCGGCAGTCTCTTTGATGCTTAAAGGCTGTCACCTCAGAATGGAATGTGTCTATTGAATGGAGTGTGTGTTTGGTAGGATGTCTCTATAGGATAGAGAGCCTGTCTGACTGGTTGCTGCTGGATTGTGTCTCCTCAGGATCTAGGACATGTGAAAGATGGAGTCTTCTGGATCTAGAAGATGAACTCAATCTTCTGAAGATGCACAGGGGTCATGAGAGATGTCTCCTTAAGGCACCGTGTAGTATTGACTATTAACAAAATGCCATCCTCAGGATGGAGGGCAAAACCTCTCTATAGGACGGAGGGGGATCTGGCAGGCTCCTACCTATGTATAGAATGAAGTGTTTTTGGTGGGCTCTCTCATTTGAATGGAGTGTCTCTTTGGGATGGAGTGTCTGTAGCAGGCTGTCTCTTTTGGATGGAGTGTCTGTGACAGGCTCTCTCTTTTGAATGGAGTGTCTGTGGCAGGCTGTCTCTTCTGGATGGAGTGTGTCTCTAAAAGGATGGAGTGTCTGTGGCAGGCTCTCTCTTTTGGATGTAGTCTATGTGGCAGGCTCTCTCTTTTGGATGTAGTCTATGTGGCAGGCTCTCTCTTTTGGATGTAGTCTATGTGGCAGTCTGTCTCTTCTGGATGTAGTCTATGTGGCAGTCTGTCTCTTCTGGATGGAGTATCTGTGGCAGGCTGTCTCTTCTGGATGTAGTCTATTCGGCAGGCTGTCTCTTCTGGATGTAGTCTATGTGGCAGGCTGTCTCTTCTGGATGGAGTGTTTGTGGCAGGCTGTCTCTTCTGGATGGAGTGTATGTGGCAGTCTGTATCTTCTGGATGGAGTATCTGTGGCAGGCTGTCTCTTCTGGATGTAGTCTATGTGGCAGTCTGTATCTTCTGGATGGAGTATCTGTGGCAGGCTGTCTCTTCTCGACGGAGTGTGTCTCTGGCAGGATGGAGCACGTCAGGCCGGCTGCCTCCGCAGGACGACTGTCAGGTATTGTGGAGGAGTTGGTTGGACCGGTCGCTCCTGTGGGGAGGGGGGGGGCTCTAAGGGCTAATAATCTATATTTATGTCCTTCCTGTAAGGCAGCAGGCTCCGCCCTCTCACATACATTATCTCCACGCTCGCTGATATATGCATCTGTGGGTGTCTCACCTATTAACAGTAATTACCTCCAGGTACGACAAGTTCTGCGAGTATTACTAAACTATAAAACTCTTCGCTTCATGCATGTCTCTATTACGTGTCTAATCTGTAGTAATAAAAGAATGGAAGCTCCCAACAAAAAGGTTTACAGATCAAGAGAAGCAGAAGAGGAGAACAGCATCAGAAGAACAGCCTCAGCAGGACACACAACGGGAGGAAAAACATCAGGAAGACACACACCAGGAGGAAAAACATCAGGAAGACACACACCAGGAGGAAAAACATCAGGAAGACACACACCAGGAGGAAAAACATCAGGAAGACACACACCAGGAGGAAAAACATCAGGAAGACACACACCAGGAGGAAAAACATCAGGAAGACACACACCAGGAGGAAAAACATCAGGAAGACACACACCAGGAGGAAAAACATCAGGAAGACACACACCAGGAGGAAAAACATCAGGAGGAAAAACATCAGGAAGAAGAACAGCACCAGGAGTAAGAACAACATCAGGAAGACACACACCAGGAGGAAAAACATCAGGAAGACACACACCAGGAGGAAAAACATCAGTAAGACACACACCAGGAGGAAAAGCATCAGGAAGAAGAACAGCATCAGAAGTAAGAACAGCCTCAGAGGACACACACCAGGAGGAAAAACATCAGGAAGACACACACCAGGAGGAAAAACATCAGGAAGACACACACCAGGAGGAAAAACATCAGGAAGACACACACCAGGAGGAAAAGCATCAGGAAGAAACACACCAGGAGGAAAAACATCAGGAAGAAGAACAGCATCAGAAGTAAGAACAGCCTCAGAGGACACACACCAGGAGGAAAAACATCAGGAAGACACACACCAGGAGGAAAAACATCAGGAGGAAAAACATCAGGAAGAAGAACAGCATCAGAAGTAAGAACAACATCAGGAAGACACACACCGGGAGGAAAAACATCAGGAAGAAAAACATCAGGAAGAAGAACAGCATAAGGAGGACACGCACCAGAAGGAAAAACATCAGGAGGACACGCACCAGGAGGAAAAGCATCAGGAAGAACAGCATAAGGAGGACACGCACCAGAAGGAAAAACATCAGGAGGAAACGCACCAGGAGGAAAAGCCTCAGGAAGAAGAACAGCATTAGAAGTAAGAACAGCATCAGGAGGACACGCACCAGGAGGAAAAACTTCAGGAAGAACAGCATTAGGAAGACACGCACCAAAAGGAAAAACATCAGGAGGACACGCACCAGGAGGAAAAGCATCAGGAAGAAGAACAGAATCAGGAGGACACGCACCAGGAGGAAAAACATCTGGAAGAACAGCATTAGGAAGACACGCACAAGAAGGGAAAACATCAGGAGGACACGCACCAGCAAGAAAAGCATCAGGAAGAAGAACAGAATCAGGAGGACACGCACCAGGAGGAAAAACATCTGGAAGAACAGCATTAGGAAGACACGCACAAGAAGTAAAAACATCAGGAGGACACGCACCAGGAGGAAAAGCATCAGGAAGAAGAACAGCATCAGAAGTAAGAACAGCATCAGGAAGACACCCACCAGGAGGAAAAGCATCAGGAAGAAACACACCAGGAGGAAAAACATCAGGAAGAAGAACAGCATCAGAAGTAAGAACAACATCAGGAAGAAGAACAGCATCAGGAGGACATGCACCAGGAGGAAAAACATCAGGAAGAACAGCATTAGGAAGACACACACCAGGAGGAAAAACATCAGGGAGAACAGCCTCAGGAAGACACACACCAGGAGGAAAAACATCAGGAGGAAAAACATCAGGCAGAACAGCCCCTGGAAGACACACACCAGGAGGAAAAACATCAGGAAGAACAGCCTCAGGAAGACACACACCAGGAGGAAAAACATCAGGAAGAAGAACACCATCAGAAGTAAGAACAACATCAGGAAGAAGAACAGCATCAGGAGGACACGCACCAGAAGGAAAAATATCAGGAGGACACGCACCAGGAGAAAAAGCAAAAGGAAGAAGAACAGCATCAGAAGTAAGAACAGCATCAGGAAGACACACACCAGAAGGAAAAACATCAGAAACAACATCATCTGGAAGACACACACCAGGAGGAAAAACATCAGGAAGAAGAACAGCATAAGAAGTAAGAACAACATCAGGAAGAAGAACAGCATCAGGAGGACATGCACCAGGAGGAAAAGCATTAGGAGGAAAAGCACCAGGAGGAAAGGCATCATGAAGAATCGCATCAGAAGTAGGAACAACATCAGGAGGAAGAACAGCATCAGGAGGACACGCACCAGAAGGAATAGTATCAAGAAGAACAGCATCAGAAGTAGGAACAACATCAGGAGGAAGAACAGCATCAGGAGGACATGCACCAGAAGGAAAAGTATCAGGAAGAACAGCATCAGAAGTAGGAACAACATCAGGAGAAAGAACAGCATCAGGAGGACACGCACCAAAAGGAAAAGGATCAGGAAGAACAGCATCAGACGGACACGCACCAAAAGGAAAACGATCAGGAAGAACAGCATCAGAAGTAAGAACAACATGAGGAGGAAGTACAGCATCAAGAGGACAAACACCATAAGGAAGAGGATCAGGAAGAACAGCATCAGAAGTGAGAACGACATCAGGAAGAAGAACAGCATTAGGAAGACACACGCCAGGAGGAAAAGGATCAGGAAGAACAGCATCAGAAGTAAGAACAACATCAGGAAGAAGAACAGAATCAGGAGGACACGAACAAGGAGGGAAAAGCATCAGTAAGAACAGCATCAGAAGTGAGAACGACATCAGGAAGAAGAACAGCATCAGGAAGACACATGCCAGGAGGAAAAGCATCAGGAAGAAGAACAGCATCAGAAGTAAAAACAGCATAAGGAAGAAGAACAGCATCAGAGGTAAGAACAACATCAGAAGAAGAACAGCATCAGGAGGACACGCACCAGGAGGAAAAGGATCAGGAAGAACAGCATCAGAAGTAAGAGCGACATCAGGAGGACAAGCATCAGGAAGACACACACCAGGAGGAAAAGCATCAGGAGGACAAGCACCAAGAGTAAAAGCATCAGGAAGAACAGCATCAGAATTAAGAACAACATCAGGAGGAAGAACAGCATCAGGAAGACACAGACCAGGAGGAAAAGCATCAGGAAGAACAGCATCAGAAGTAAGAACAACATCAGGAGGAAGAACAGCATCAGGAGGACAAGCACCAGGAGGGAAAGCATCGGGGAGAACAAAATCAGAAGGAACAGTGTCAGGCAAGGCACGCTGTCACGGTCCCTCCCGTGTCAGATGTTAGGAGATCAAGGAGACTGGTTGAGAGTGGAGGAATCTAACAGCCTCTTTGAATACTCTTGATTCAGTATTGTTAATGGCCACATCCCTTGTTTCAGGTGTAGCTTACTTCTACCCTATTTAATCTTACCCCACCCTTCTGACTGTGCGGTAACATAGCTTCATTTGGTTTTTATAGAGCTGGTATTTCTGCTGGTCCATCTCTACAGAAGTTAAGTGTTGCGTTTGTTTGTGTTTAGTTTTCTCTTCCTTGTTGGTTGTTACTAGGCCTCAAGGAGACGCTTGTTTCCTTATCTGGGAAGGAACGGGTTGTCTCAGCCCTGCCAATATCTATAGGGCTCTTTAGGGTCTCCAGGGTCCCAGGTTCCATGGTATGGGCATTCCTTCTTTCAAGGCGTGCCCATACGGTTAGGAGTCAAGGCCAGAAGTAGGGTTCTCTAGGTGGTGACCTTTTCCTTTCCCTAGCATTGAGGCGTAGCGGCTTTCCCTTTCCCTCCTGGTTGTCAGTGTGGTGTTTCCTCCTATACCTCATCAGTGACATTATCTTATCGCCCAAATAAACCACCATTTTTGTTAAGGTCAGTGCTGCTATCGATCCTATGTCTGCACTGGTCAGACAGCTGCAGGGGCTGTCTTTGGAGGTAACAGATCTCCGTGCAACAGTCTTGCAGATTCAGAGACCACAGGCAGGTGGTTCCGGTGGTGGGTACCAGGCCTGCCCTGAACCTAAGGTTGCCCTGCAGGACAGATTTTCTGGGGGTAGTGACAATTACATTCGGTTCAGGGAGTCATGTAAATTGTACTTTAAGCTGCGTCCATACTCTTCTGGGGAGTGTCAACGTGTGGGTATGATCATTTCATTGCTTAAAGATGGTGGCCAGTCTTGGGCTTTTTCTCTGCCGACCGGATCACAGTCCCTCCAGTCGGTAGATGAATTTTTTAGAGCCTTGGGTCTTATTTACGATTACCCGGATCAGATCTCTCAGGTTGAGACCAAGTTGCGTGGTTTACTGCAGGGAGAGCGCTCTGCGGAAATCTATTGCTCTGAATTTAGAAGATGGGCTACAGATATGGAGTGGAATGATCCTGCTCTACGTAGCCAGTTCTGTCAGGGTCTATCTGAGAGGCTGCAGGATGCGTTGTCTTTTCATGAAAAAAGCATTTGGAAGCAGCTATGTCCCTTGCTGTACGTCTTGATAGACACCTGAGGGAGAGATCGAAGGATCCTCACCCTCAGGACGTACTGTCAAATAAGGTGGCGGCTTCCTTTGACACTTATGGTAAAGAGACACCTGTGGTTACGCCTTGTGATGAGCCTATGCAGTTAGGGGGAGCTACTCCTGGGACTGCTGGCAAGAGCTTTGGTCATATGAAGGGAGTCTGTTTTTATTGTGGAAAGATGTCAGGAGATCAAGGAGACTGGGAGAGCGTGGAGGAATCTAACAGCCTCTTTGATTGCTCTTGATTCAGTGTTGTTGTTAATGACCACGTCCCTTGTTTCAGGTGTAGCTTTCTACCCTATTTAATCTTACCCCACCCTTCTGACTGTGCGGTAACATAGCTTCATTTGGTTTCGATAGAGCTGGTGTGGTGTCCTCTCTGGTTTTCCTGCTTGTCCATCTCTACAGAAGTTAAGTGTCACATTTGTTTGTGTTTAGTTTTCTCTTCGTTGTTGGTTGTTACTAGGCCTCAAGCAGACGCTTGTGGAAGCTGGTGTATCGCAGGCCTCAATCAGTATTTGGTGGAAGCAGGTATATCAAACCCCTTAATCAGTATTTTGTGGAAGCAGGTATATCAAACCCCTTAATCAGTATTTTGTGGAAGCAGGTATATCAATCTCCTTAATCAGTATTTTGTGGAAGCAGGTATATCGCAGGCCTCAATCAGTATTTGGTGGAAGCAGGTATATCAAACCCCTTAATCAGTTGTTTTGGGGGCAACAGGTATATAAACCATCAAAAAATGTGGTGATAAGAAAGCAGGATGCGCTCATACCCATATGCAGTTGTGCATTTCTATAGGGGAGCACATCCTGCACTTGTAGTCCGTTGCTAATGGCAATCACCAGCAAAAAATGCATACAATGGATGATGCCAGCAACGGACTACAAGTACCACAATGGACATCCTACATAAGATGAAATTTATGTGGATGTGGCAAGAATTCAGAACAAACACAGAACCAGAGATAGGTGCACACTGCCGTCACACTAAACCCTCACACTGATGTTAAAAATTGAGAGTTAGTTCGACATATCCTACTAGGAGGACGTGTCTTAAGCCTCGGGCACCAGCGTCAAGGTCTCTCAAGTAGCCCAAGGGCCCTAACACTCACCTACCTGCGCCATATGGGCGACATCAGGGGCCAGTGGGCAATTACAGGAGCATTAGGACGACTCACAAACATCTCCTCTGTTACCTCCAGCATGTGGCCATGCTTGCAATGGGAGGTGGGAGGTGTCTATGAGCCCTACCCAAGACTGACTGATATAGCCCAAGGCCCAGCAGGTGCACCCAAATGTGACCTGAAGATGAAAAACAGGCACATTTAAATTGGAGTTTATACACCTCCATACATATATATATATATATATATATAAACCATCAAAAATGTGGTGATAAGAAAGCAGGATGCGCTCATACCCATATGCAGTTGTGCATTTCTGTAGGGGAGCACATCCTGCACTTGTAGTCCGTTGCTAATGGCAATCACCAGCAAAAAATGCATACAATGGATGATGCCAGCAACGGACTACAAGTACCACAATGGACATCCTACATAAGATGAAATTTATGTGGATGTGGCAAGAATTCAGAACAAACACAGAACACATCTTATGTAGGATGTCCATTGTGGTACTTGTAGTCCGTTGCTGGCATCATCCATTGTATGCATTTTTTGCTGGTGATTGCCATTAGCAACGGACTACAAGTGCAGGATGTGCTCCCCTATAGAAATGCACAATTGCATATGGGTATGAGCGCATCCTGCTTTCTTATCACCACATTTTTTGATGGTTTATATATATGTATGGAGGTGAATAAACTCCAATTTAAATGTGCCTGTTTTTCATCTTCAGGTCACATTTGGGTGCACCTGCTAGGCCTTGGGCTATATCAGTCAGTCTTGGGTAGGGCTCATAGACACCTCCCACCTCCCATTGCAAGCATGGCCACATGCTGGAGGTAACAGAGGAGATGTTTGTGAGTCGTCCTAATGCTCCTGTAATTGCCCACTGGCCCCTGATGTCGCCCATATGGCGCAGGTAGGTGAGTGTTAGGGCCCACGGGCTACTTGGGAGACCTTGGCGCTGGTGCCCGAGGCTTAAGACACGTCCTCCTAGTAGGATATGTCGAACTAACTCTCAATTTTTAACATCAGTGTGAGGGTTTAGTGTGACGGCAGCGTGCACCTATCTCTGGTTCTGGGTTGGCAACAGGTATATCACACCTGTTGCAAATAGTTGTTCCAATAGCGTTTTTCCCTCTATATAGCTGCAGTATCACAGCCGAACCGCACACAACTGCTGCACAATACAAATACTCTATAATTTCTATGTTAGAAAGTATATTATAAGTATATCACACCCCTCAGTATGTCACATCTATCGATAGCACACCTATACCAGTCCTTAAAAGGACTTTTGTGGCCCTATTAGCGTTTGGTGTCCCTAACAGCCTGTCCTGCTCCACAAAGCAACCTTTCCCTACACTGGCAAAACACAGAATGTAAAATGGCTGCCAGATCTGGTCCTGTTATAGGGTGGGGGTGTGTTTGAGGACCTTAGGGTCGGTGGTTTCTCTCTGATGTTTGAGGACCTAAGGGTCGGTGGTTTCTCTCTGATGTTTGAGGACCTAAGGGTCAGCGGTTCCTCTCTGATGTTTTAGGACCTCAGGGTCAGCTGTTTCTCTCAGCAATTTAAGGACCTCGGGGTCGGTGGTTTCTCTCAGCAGTTTGGAGACCTCAGGATCGGTGGTTTCTCTGTGATCTTTGAGGACCTCAGGGTCGGCTGTTTCTCTCAGCAGTTTGAGGACTTCAGGGTCGGTGGTTCCTCTCTGATGTTTGAGGACCTCAGGGTCAGCTGTTTCTCTCAGCAGTTTGAGGACCTCAGGGTCGGTGGTTTCTCTCTGATGTTTGAGAACCTAAGGGTCGGCGGTTTCTCTCTGATCTTTGAGGACCTCAGGGTTGGTGGTTCCTTTCTGATGTTTGAGGACCTCAGGGTCGGCTGTTTCTCTCAGCAGTTTGAGGACCTCAGGGTCGGCGGTTTCTTTCTGATGTTTGAGGACCTCAGGGTCGGAGGTTTCCCTCTGACGTGGTGTAAGGCTCTTACCAGATTGTAGCACAGTCCATAGTTCCTGTAGAACTCTGCTTTCATGTTGTAATTGGATCCAATCCATTCTGACTGCTTGTGGATGGATGGGATTTTGTTTACTGGTCTCTCGGGCAGTGATGGTCTCCTGCTTGAGCCCCAAGACAAAACGGCTGGAATTTCAACGTCTTTCCAGTAGTCATCAGGCAGGTGGGCTGGTGCACCTATAGGAAATCTCGACAGTGCAACTGCATCAAGTTACATGCACACGACAGTTGTTTTTCTCGGCTTCCGTTTCAGTTTTTTTTTTGCGGATAGGACAGGAGCCCATTCATTTCAAAAGGTCAGCAAGAGAATGCTGACAGTTCATCCGTTTGTGTTCCACGTCCGTTGTCCGAGTTTCCCTTCAGCAAAAAAAGTAGTGCATGTCCTACTTTTTTCTCATTTGCGGACGAGGATAGGCATTTATTACAAGGGATCTGTGAAAACAAAGGAATCCTCCAAAAAATACTGATGGATCATCAGTTTTTTTTGTAGATCCCAATTTGCGGACAGCAAAAAACCACTGTCATGTGCATGTAGCCTTAATATTACATTTGCCAGAACGGTATTTGATGGTAAATTTGTAATTAGGTAATCTAGAGACCCTGTGTCCTTAAGGGGTTAATACAGTTCAAACATTAATGCTTTCCCTCCCGTAGAGATACAGAAATCAATACAATAAATGCCAAAGAAATTTTTTAGAAATTTAGTCAAAAAAACGCACCTGCGACAATGATGCGATATACATGCGGTTTTTTGGCACATAGCAAGGGGATGATATCTGGGATGATTGTGGTGATGGCCGTGTCCTCAGCATGGAGAGGGATGATGAGTCCATCTATCTGAAAGGGATTTAAATCAAATAAGAAATTAAATGCAAAAAGTTTTGAACACAAAAGCTTCTCCTGTCTCGATGCAATCAGAAATATATAATTTAAGACATAGAAAGATGAATGGACACTTTTAACTTGTTATGTGCCGAAAAACGCACAAATAACCAAAAAACCGCATGTATATCGCATCATTGTCGCAGGTGCGTTTTTTTGACTAAATTTCTAAAAAATTTCTTTGGCATTTATTGTATTGATTTCTGTATCTCTACGGGAGGGAAAGCATTAATGTTTGAACTGTATTAAATATGTTACATTAGTATTGTATAATGTCAGCAAAAGTACGATCCGAAAACAAATGATTTAAACTCACAGGAATATCGGACCCTATCGACGACTATATAATTGCAAAAGTCCACACCAGAAGAACCTTTTCGGGTATAAAAAGGACGGAGGCTAGCGAGTATGGTGGCGCCACTGAGGAAGGGACCGGCATAGTCCCGAAACGCGTCTGGGCTGTACCACATACTTGCAGGAAGACCTCCGTAAAATCTAGCATGGCCATGCGATAAAAGAGAAGGAGCAAAAGTCACAGCACTTGGATATCCGACTGGCACTCTCCCTGACCATACATCGCCCAGGTAACGATCAAATTATCGCACCTCCTCTCGCGATACCCTGGGAGCCGGAGCACGCGGAGTACGTCGGAGAACGCCGACTACACACTACCTTACCCGCGGCTCACCACATACACGGTCGGACGGAGAGGTAAGCCAATGCTTGTCCCAAACCACACTGAGGACTGGTATCATTGAAGAGTAATATATGAGATGACGTTAATACAATATTATCTCCTGCAGAGAATCTAGGCCTACATTACGTCCTGATAGAACCTCGGATTTACTGGGAATAATATTCCATCTACTGTTTGGAGCAAAATCTGAAGTTAGCGCTATGGACTCTCTGCTGGATTAAACATATCTCTACAGGATTAGTCTGAGGATTTAGATGGATGCCGATATTCTGATAATCTGGTGTATTGATCTGTCAGGCCCTACATTTGGGGTATGTTTTATGTTCTAGTTTAAAAGAGCTGTAATTACAGCCATTCCTCTCAGTAGGCCTCAGTTAGCGACTGGCGGATGCAATGACTCGTTGGGGTTGGTCCTGCACTTGAGCCAACACTGCCCCCGAGCCCCTCTTACATGTGCGGTATACAGTCTGAAGGGTTTAGTCTGGGTAAGCAAGGACAGGGGCTTCGGTAAGTTTCCATCTCAGATCATTAGAAGCTTTTTCCTGAGCATCGGTCCATACAATAGTCGTCTTATTTGAACCTTTTTTATTAGCCTGGCCCTTTAAGAAGTCCTGCAGAGCGGCTGCAATCTTAGTAAAATCCAGCAAAGCCTAGAAATGTCTTCACCCCTCAGATATCGGTGGGTGCAGGGATTTTATTGGGGTCAGGGAGGACTCCTTGATCACTGACCACGTGCCCTAGATAGTGCACCTCGGACGGCAATAAGTGCACTTGGAGGGTTTTACTTTGAGCCCATGTTTGATGAGTGCAGCAGACACCTCTGACAGGTGTAAATGGTCTCCGTAGGATTAGAGCATAGTATAATATCATCCAGATACAAGAGCGCAGGCGCAGAGTCTCTGTGACCTCAGCAATACTCCCTGAGACGCTGGACAGTGGCTGGTGCGTTACACAGGCCGGCTGCCATAGAACTGACCTCATAACGTCCCATGGGTGCGGTAAAAGCTGTCTTGTCCCGGTCTTTGGGTGCCATGGGGACCGCCAGTACCCACTAGTTAAATCTGAAGTAGCCCGGGCTGAGAGGGACTCTTCTATTCTAGGCGGAGGGTGCGCGTCTTTATGGGGGATGTGGTTTCATTTGCGGTAGTCTACACAGAATCGTATTGTACCGTCCTTATTACGCACAAGCACTAAGAGCGCGGCCCAAGGACTATGACTGTCCCGGATTACATCAGAGGCTTTCATGGTGGTCACCAGCTGTGTCACTGCTGGTACGTGGCTGGTGGGCCGGTATCTTTAATGGGTAGGTGGACCCAGTAGGGACGGTGGGTTGGATCTCCTCTACTTTCCCAGAATCTGTGGGGTGTTTACTGAAGGCACCTCATGCTCCTTACCACCTTCAGGACGCCCTCCTGCCCTCCGCGGGGGGTCCTGATCCCCAATGTGCAGCTGCTCCCACCAGGGACCCTCTGGACAGACGTCTGCCCGGCTGGTAGACCGCGTGGCCGGACGCTCGCACTGGACAATATCATCATTCCCAGTATGTAGTAATTTACCCCCAGCTGAACAGGCCGGTCACTAATGTCCAGCGTGCGGACGGCACCGGCCACGCTTCACAGCGACTAGCCTGCGGGCAGCCACCGAGTGTTCCTCACCCCATCCACTGGAGGGTCCACAAGGGCCTGGTCAGCTTGTCCACGTGGTCCTGTACCTGCTTTCAGGGGCGTAGCTAACGGCTCATGGGCCCTGGTGCAAGAGTTCAGCTTGGGCCCCCCTTCCCCCAGTGCTTTGTGTGTCTTCTTATGCGGCACAAGGATCTTTGGGCCCCTTCAGGCTCCTGGGCCCGGTAGTGACTGCTACCTCTGCACCCCCTATAGCTACGCTCCTGCGGGGCCTCTGGGGGAGGCTGTATCCATACGGGTTTAGCATCAGTAACCCTTACATCTCCAATCTCACCCTTGTGGCCCCTGAACTGTTTATGCCCTCGGAGCGCCCCCCGGTGTCTGCTGTAACACTCTGCGGTCCGCCATGGGGGCTGTAACTAACTGCTGGAGCGGACACATCAACTCCGCCATTCATTCCCAATACCACTGGGGGAAAACCCTCATCATGCACATGCACAACTATTAACCCTTGCTGCTGTAATCCAGTGTTACCAGTTTGCCCAGTGGGCTCCCAGTATCCCCAGACGCTATGGTCTGGCCATTGCTGGTGATTACATTGATCTTCCTCTGAGTAGGATGGATAAGAGGGTCTCGCTCCCAGTGCCGCTGATAGACTGGCAGGTGCCCGGTGTCCACTAAAGCAAGGCAGGACACGCCCTGAATTCTGAGGGTAATTGTAGGACATTCACCGATATACGCGGAAACGCCGGCCCCAGCGGTCTCCCCCCGAGGGTCGCTCCATTGCCCCAGGAGACACCAGTTTAACTTCTTGCATTCCCGCTCCACATGACCAACCTACTGACATTTACGACATATCGGTCGCCACTGGCATCAAACTGGTCAGAGGGTAATCGACCACAATTCCTCGGATTACCATTAGGACCAGATCTCGGTCCCCCCGGGCCCCTGGACCTCTTTGTGTAACACCAACTCCTTCCGGTAACTTCGGCATTTTCATCTCGTTCCTAACATTAGACTCACCTGGGTCCGGATCAGAACCAGCACCTTCACTGCAAGCGCCTTAAAGGCAAGGGACGGCAGATCAGGGTGTTGTGATGCATCCACTCTGGCACGCTCTACAAACTGGTCCTTCCGAGCCCGGTCTGGGTCCGGTACCTCGAGTGGACCAAGTGCTGGACGGTAGAGCTTCCTGGAGAAAAAGAGCGAAATCTCCCAGGTTTTCACCCATCTTTTGTTTTCGGCTAAAGAAATGCCATGGTAACCATGGTGAAGCCAAATAAATATGGTAGTGACCAGGGTATTGTTGGAGAAGGGCGAGAGACCCCAGGACTGGCAGGAATATCACGGTCTCCGTCCACTGACATGGCAGCGAAGTACCGCAGCACCACGAGGCACTGACTCCGTCCCTCCCCAGCAAATCTCTAGCTAGTAATGCAGGCCACGGTCCCACTGGCGCAGTCACCTGCTTGTGGCCGACCCCACAGGGGACACTTACAGTACAGATGCGTATATGGGGCTCAGATACGGGCTGGGGTCTTCCTATAGATGCCACGGGCTGGGGTCTTCCTATAGATGCCACGGGCTGTATTCATCCACTGGAGCTGGATCCACAATAACTGCTCGTGCTGGACCGGATTATGTTTCTGACGCCAAATTGCAGTGGCTGGATTTGGGGTGTCACCATGTCTTACCATCCCTTCCGGAGAGCAGCAGCACGTGGTGACACCTTAACGGTGTCCGTGGGACCTAGGGTAGCGTTGGGGCCACCCCAAACCCGGCCACTGCACAGTCACCTCAGGACGTGGTCACAGCAGGAACAGGGGGCGGTTTATACAAGGATTCTTTACTGTAAGAGCTGTGAATCTGTGGAATAGACACCTCAGGACGTGATCACAGCAGGAACAGGGGGCGGTTTATACAAGGATTCTTTACTGTAAGAGCTGTGAATCTGGGGAATAGACACCTCAGGACGTGGTCACAGCAGGAACAGGGGGCAGTTTATACAAGGATTCTTTACTGTAAGAGCTGTGAATCTGTGGAATAGACACCTCAGGACGTGGTCACAGCAGGAACAGGGGACGGGTTTATACAAGGATTCTTTACTGTAAGAGCTGTGAATCTATGTAATAGACACCTCAGGACGTGGTCACAGCAGGAACAGGGGACGGTTTATACAAGGATTCTTTACTGTAAGAGCTGTGAATCTGGGGAATAGACACCTCAGGACGTGGCCACAGCAGGAACAGGGGGCAGGTTTATACAAGGCTTCTTTACTGTAAGAGCTGTGATTCTGTGGAATAGACACCTGAGGACGTGGCCACAGCAGGAACAGGGGGCAGGTTTATACAAGGATTATTTACTGTAAGAGCTGTGAATCTGTGGAATAGACACCTCGGGACGTGGTCACAGCAGGGACAGGGGACGGGTTTATACAAGGATTCTTTACTGTAAGAGCTGTGAATCTGTGGAATAGACACCTTAGGACATGGTCACAGCAGGAACAGGGGGCGGTTTATACAAGGATTCTTTACTGTAAGAGCTGTGATTCTGTGGAATAGTCACCTGAGGACGTGGTCACAACAGGAACAAAGGGCGGTTTATACAAGGATTCTTTACTGTAAGAGCTGTGAATCTGTGGAGCAGTCACCTCAGGACGAGGACACAGCAGGAACATGGGGCGGTTTATACAAAGATTCTTTACTGTAAGGGCTGTGCATCTGTGGAATAGACATTTCTGGACGTGGTCACAGCAGGAACAGTGGACGGTTTATACAAGGATTCTTTACTGTAAGAGCTGTGAATTCATGGAATAAACACCTCAGTAGTGGTCACAGCAGGAACAGGGGACGGGTTTATACAAGGATTCTTTACTGTAAGAGCTGTGAATCTGTGGAATAGACATCTCTGGATGAGGTCAAAGCAGGAACAGGGGACAGGTTTATACAAGGATTCTTTACTGTAAGAGCTGTTAATCTGCGGAGTAGACACCTCAGGACGTGGTCACAGCAGGAACAGGGGGCAGTTTATACAAGGATTCTTTACTGTAAGAGCTGTGAATCTGTGGAGCAGTCACCTCAGGACGTGGTCACAACAGGAACAGGGGCCGGTTTATACAAGGATTCTTTACTGTAAGAGCTGTGAATCTGTGGAATAGACACCTCAGGACGTGGTCACAGCAAGAACAGTGGACAGGTTCATACAAGGCTTCTTTACTGTAAGAGCTGTTACTCTGTGAATTAGTCACCTCAGGACGTGGTCACAGCAGGAACAGGGGACGGTTTATACAAGGATTCTTTACTGTAAGAGCTGTGAATCTGTAGAGCAGTCACCTCAGGACATGGTCACAACAGGAACAGGGGACAGTTTATACAAGGATTCTTTACTGTAAGAGCTGTGACTCTGTGGAGTACACACCTCAGGATGTGGTCACAGCAGGAACAGTGGACAGGTTTATACAAGGATTCTTTACTGTAAGAGCTGTTACTCTGTGAAATAGTCACCTCAGGACGTGGTCACAGCAGGAACAGGGGCCGGTTTATACAAGTATTCTTTACAGTAAGAGCTGTGAATATGTGGAGCAGTCACCTCAGGATGTGGTCACAGCAGAAACAGGGGACGGTTTGTAAAAGGATTCTTTACTGTAAGAGCTGTGAATCTGTGTAATAGACACCTCAGCACGTGGTCACAGCAGGAACAGGGGCAGGGTTATACAAGGATTCTTTACTGTAAGAGCTGTGAATCTGTGGAATAGACACCTCAGGACGTGGTCACAGAAGGAACAGGGAACGGTTTATACAAGGGTTCTTTACTGTAAAAGCTGTGAATCTGGGGAATAGACACCTCAGGACGTGGTCACAGCAGGAACAGGGGGCGGGTTTATACAAGGATTCCTTACAGTAAGAGCTGTGAATATGTGGAGCAGTCACCTCAGGACGTGGTCACAGCAGAAACAGGGGACGGTTTGTAAAAGGATTCTTTACTGTAAGAGCTGTGAATCTGTGGAATAGACACCTCAGGATGTGGTCACAGCAGGAACAGGGGGCGGTTTATACAAGGATTCTTTACTGTAAGAGCTGTGACTCTGTGGAATAGTCACCTCAGGACGTGGTCACAGCAGGATCAGTGGACGGTTTATACAAGGGTTCTTTACTGTAAAAGCTGTGAATCTGGGGAATAGACACCTCAGGATGTGGTCACAGCAGGAACAGGGGACGGTTTATACAAGGGTTCTTTACTGTAAGAGCTGTGACTCTGTGGAGCAGTCACCTCAGGACGTGGTCACAGAAGGAACAGGGGGCGGGTTTATACAAGGATTCTTTACTGTAAGAGCTGTGAATCTGTGGAGCAGTCACCTGAGGACGTGGTCACAGCAGGAACAGGAGACGGTTTATACAAGGATTCTTTACTGTAAGAGCTGTTACTCTGTGAATTAGTCACCTCAGGACGTGGTCACAGCAGGAACAGGGGACGGTTTATACAAGGATTCTTTACTGTAAGAGCTGTGAATCTGTAGAGCAGTCACCTCAGGACATGGTCACAACAGGAACAGGGGACAGTTTATACAAGGGTTCTTTACTGTAAAAGCTGTGAATCTGGGGAATAGACACCTCAGGATGTGGTCACAGCAGGAACAGGGGACGGTTTATACAAGGGTTCTTTACTGTAAGAGCTGTGATTCTGTGGAATAGACACCTCAGGACGTGGTCACAGCAGGAACAGGGGACGGGGTTTATAGAAGGATTCTTTACTGTAAGAGCTGTGAATCTGTGGAGCAGTCACCTGAGGACGTGGTCACAGCAGGAACAGGAGACGGTTTATACAAGGATTCTTTACTGTAAGAGCTGTGAATCTGTGGAGCAGTCACCTGAGGACGTGGTCACAGCAGGAACAGGAGACGGTTTATACAAGGATTCTTTACTGTAAGAGCTGTGAATCTGTGGAATAGACACCTCAGGACGTGGTCACAGCAGGAACAGGGGACGGGGTTTATACAAGGATTCTTTACTGTAAGAGCTGTGAATCTGTGGAGCAGTTACCTGAGGACGTGGTCACAGCAGGAACAGGAGACAGTTTATACAAGGATTCTTTACTGTAAGAGCTGTGAATCTGTGGAATAGTCACCTGAGGACGTGGTCACAGCAGGAACAGGGGCGGGTTTATACAAGGATTCTTTACTGTAAGAGCTGTGATTCTGTGGAATAGACACCTCAGGACGTGGTCACAGCAGGAACAGGGGACGGGGTTTATACAAGGATTCTTTACTGTAAGAGCTGTGAATCTGTGGAGCAGTCACCTGAGGACGTGGTCACAGCAGGAACAGGGGGCGGGTTTATACAAGGATTCTTTACTGTAAAAGCTGTGAATCTGTGGAGCAGTCACCTCAGGACGTGGTCACAGCAGGAACAGGGGGCGGTTTATACAAGGATTCTTTACTGTAAAAGCTGTGAATCTGTGGAGCAGTCACCTCAGGACGTGGTCACAGCAGGAACAGGGGACGGTTTATACAAGGATTCTTTACTGTAAGAGCTGTGAATCTGTGGAATAGACACCTCAGGACGTGGTCACAGCAGGAACAGGGGCGGTTTATACAAGGATTCTTTACTGTAACAGCTGTGAATCTGTGGAATAGACACCTCAGGACGTGGTCACAGAAGGAACAGGGGGCGGTTTATACAAGGATTCTTTACTGTAAAAGCTGTGAATCTGTGGAGCAGTCACCTCAGGACGTGGTCACAGCAGGAACAGGGGACGGTTTATACAAGGATTCTTTACTGTAAGAGCTGTGAATCTGTGGAATAGACACCTCAGGACGTGGTCACAGCAGGAACAGGGGCGGTTTATACAAGGATTCTTTACTGTAACAGCTGTGAATCTGTGGAATAGACACCTCAGGACGTGGTCACAGAAGGAACAGGGGGCGGTTTATACAAGGATTCTTTACTGTAAAAGCTGTGAATCTGTGGAGCAGTCACCTCAGGACGTGGTCACAGCAGGAACAGGGGAGGGGTTTATACAAGGATTCTTTACTGTAAGAGCTGTGAATCTGTGGAGCAGTCACCTCAGGACGTGGTCACAGCAGGAAGAGGGGACGGGTTTAAAGGATTAGATGAATTCTTAAAAGTAAATGACATTAAAGCTTATGGAGATGTGTAGAAATCTGGTTCTTACTCCCCATTTTCACATCCCCTCCTATCCCTTGGTTTCTAATAGTTTATTTTCTATTGAATTTTAAGATTACAACGAAACTCCAAAACAATAAAACAGACAGCGCAAGCGTTAGTATCCAAAGACAATGCAGCAGGAGACGACCATGATTGTCCGCACTACAACCGAAAGAAACTGGTGATGAAGGAAATATACACAATATGTCCCCGACTCACACGCCATGCGCTCCACAGGTCCCCGACTCACACGCCATGCGCTCCACAGGTCCCCGACTCACACGCCATGCGCTCCACAGGTCCCCGACTCACACGCCATGCGCTCCACAGGACCACGAAGGAAAAACGAAGCATTCGAGGTATTACCGCATTGATCCAAGGATCCCATAGTTAGGGGCCCCCCGATCCATTCCTTTTGTTCATACACTAGTTATTATATATACAGTATAGTGCCAGATAAGAGATGATCAGTTGCATCCAATGCTGCATTCGCCTTGGCTGAACTCGATGGTCTTATGTACTTATCAATCGTTTTAACTATGGGACTGTTAATAATTGATTAGATTTTGGGATGATCTATACTTCGTTGGTTGGATCACCCTCCTTAGCTTTTATCTGTTTCTTATGTGGCTCTATTTTATGGTTTTAATATGAATTTCCAATAAAGATGGTAGTTTTACCATGGTATCTCGGGTCCAGTCCTGTCTGGTGATATTGCTTTGTTTGGTACGGTATGAGCGGTATTGGGGGCTTGTTGTTTGGTTGATGTTGAATTTAGTTACAGCAGCAAGATGGAGGCGGTTACCCGAGCACGTTACCAGGCAGTCAGTTCCATACTAGTCACGATGACGGACAAAGCTGGTAAAAGGAGTAATGAAATTACCAATGTGGAGTCCAAGATGGAGTCATGACGTCCCACAACCTGAGAATGATCAACATGGAATGAAAGGATGGCCAGTTCAAGGGCATCACCAAACAAAAGCCTAACCCTAAAGGCTGATGTATTCTAACCTCTGACATGCCATTGTTCATGAAGCATAGCCTGACACAAGTGTCTTGCAGCGATCTACGGGTATCTTCGCCCATTCTTCATGGTAAAAGCCTCCAGTTCAGTCCCATTCTTAGGCCGCGCGCTGCAGCTGCTTTCTGTAAGTCCCACCAGAGGTTCTCAATCGGATGTAAGTCTGGTGACTGCGATGGCCACTTCACAATGTTCCAGCCTGTAATCTGCAGCCATGCTCTAGTGGACTTGGAGGTATGCTTGGGATCATTGTCCTGGTGAAAGGTCCAACGTCTCCCAAGCCTCAGGTTTGTGACGGACGGCATCACATCTTCATCCAATATCTCCTGGTACTGAAGAGAATCCATGGTACCTTGCACACGCTGAAGCTTCCCTGTACCTGTAGAAGCAAAACAGCCCCAAAGCATGATTGACCCCCCGCCATGCTTCACAGTAGGCAAGGTGTTCTTTTCTTCATAGACCTTGTTCTTCCTCCTCCAAACAGAGCGTTGATCCATGGGCCCAAACAGTTCTAATTTTGTTTCATCAGTCCACAGAACACTATCCCAGAACTTCTGTGGTTTGTCCCCATGACTTTTGGCATACTGCAGTCGACTCTTATTATTCTTTGGAGACAGCAGGGGGTGCGCCTGGGAGTTCTGGCATGGAGGCTTCATTACGCAGTGTGCGCCTTATTGTCTGAGCTGAAACTTCAGTCCCCGCATCTGACAAATCTTTCTTCAGTTCCTCAGCAGTCACTCGGGGACTTTTCTCCACTTTGCCCTTCAGGTAGCGCACAGCAGTCGGAGTCAGCATCTTCTTTCTGCCACGACCAGGTAGCGTTTCAACAGCGCCCTTTGCCTTGAATTTGTGAATGATGCTTCCTATGGTGTCTCTTGGTATGTGTAACATCTCTGCAATCTTCTTATAGCCATTGCCCTTCCTGTGAAGAGAAATCACCTCTTCTCTTGTCTTCCTGGACCATTCTCCTGACTTCACCATGTCTGTAAACCCACCAGTAAATGTCTAGAAGGAGCCGAGTATCACAGTCATTTTACATCTGCCGTATTGGGGCTTATTCTGCTTGATCGCTGCTCCTTGACATCCACAGGGGTTTTCAATACCTGATCGAAAACACTTGAATGAACCTCTGTTCTTAAGAGTGGTCGTCTTTAAGGGGTTAAATAATTGTGTCAATGAAGAAATCACAAAAAAAACATTTAATACTGTATTACAAAAACAATCGATGTCATTTTAGTTGTATTTGGTTCTTTAAAAAGTCCTTGTAAGATTTCATTCTGAACACAATTACAAATGTGCACTAAATTCCCTAAAACCCTTCACAGCATCGGGGGGTGAATCATTGTGAACACAACTATACTTTTAAGTGCAGGAGAGTAAAAGAAAAGAACCTCCAACAATCAGAAGCTGCATCCTTCTCATTCTGAGTAATTGAATCAGTAATTGGAAGGGGCTCAAAATAATGGCAGTAAGGAGTTGGTAAATAAATTCATTCTGTTGGCCCTTATGTAAGGAAGCGGGTGGTAAATGTTGCACATATTACTCATGGTGCATTTCCCTCTGAAATACTGGGGAAAATGGGTTGTTCCAGACATTGCTCTGATGAAGAATGTACTTTAATTAAAAAGTTGATTGGAGAGGGGAAACATATAGAGAAGTGCTGCAAATTCTAGGCTGCTCAGCTAAAATTATCTCAAATGCCTTGAAGTGGTAACCAAAGCCTGAAAGACGCGGAAGGTAGCGGGGAACCATTGTTTGAATGGATGGAAGAAGAGCCAAAATGGCAAAGGCTCAGTCTATGATCGCCTGAAGAAAGATGGCAGAAGATCTGAAGTCACCAGTGAGCTCTGCTACAATTAGAAGGTGATGAAGTGAAGCCAATGATCTCCCCCAGAAAGATGAAAGATCTGAAGTCACCAGTGATCTCTGCTACAATCAGAAGACGATGCAGTGAGGCCAATGATCCCCTCCAGAAAGATGAGAGAAGATCTGGTCACCAGTGAGCTCTGTTACAATCAGAAGACGATGCAGTGAGGCCAATGATCCCCTCCAGAAAGATGAGAGAAGATCTGAAGTCACCAGTGAGCTCTGTTACAATCAGAAGGTGATGAAGTGAAGCCAATGATCGTCTCCAGAAAGATGAGAGAAGATCTGAAGTCACCAGTGAGCTCTGCTACAATTAGAAGGTGATGAAGTGAGGCCAATGATCCCCTCCAGAAAGATGAGAGAAGATCTGGTCACCAGTGAGCTCTGCTACAATCAGAAGATGATGCAGTGAGGCCAATGATCCCCTCCAGAAAGATGAGAGAAGATCTGGTCACCAGTGAGCTCTGCTACAATCAGAAGATGATGCAGTGAGGCCAATGATCACCTCCAGAAAGATGAGAGAAGATCTGAAGTCACCAGTGAGCTCTGCTACAATCAGAAGTTGATGAAGTGAAGCCAATGATCTCCTCCAGAAAGATGAAAGATCTGAAGTCACCAGTGAGCTCTGCTACAATTAGAAGATGATGCAGTGTAGCCAATGATCCCCTCCAGAAAGATGGCAGAAGATCTGAAGTCACCAGTGAGCTCTGCTACAATCAGAAGATGATGCAGTGAGGCCAATGATCCCCTCCAGAAAGATGAGAGAAGATCTGGTCACCAGTGATCTCTGTGACAATCAGATAATGATGCAGTGAAGCCAATGATCCCCTCCAGAAAGATGACAGAAGATCTGAAGTCACCAGTGAGCTCTGCTACAATCAGAAGACGATGAAGAGAAGCCAATGATCCCCTCCAGAAAGATGAGAGAAGATCTGAAGTCACCAGTGAGCTCTGCTACAATCAGAAGATAATGAAGTGAGGCCAATGATCTCCTCCAGAAAGATGGCAGAAGATCTGAAGTCACCAGTGAGCTCGGCTACAATCAGAAGACAATGAAGTGAAGCCAATGATCTCCTCCAGAAAGATGGCAGAAGATCTGAAGTTTCCAGTGAGCTCTGCTACAATCAGAAGACGATGAAGTGAGGCCAATGATCTCCTCCAGAAAGATGAGAGAAGATCTGAAGTCACCAGTGAGCTCTGCTACAATCAGAAGATGATGAAGTGAAGCCAATGATCTCCTCCAGGAAGATGAGAGATGATCTGAAGTCAGCAGTGAGCTCTGCTACACTCAGAAGACGATGAAGTGAGGCCAATGATCATCTCCAGAAAGATCAGAGAAGTTCTGAAGTCACCAGTGAGCTCTGCTACAATCAGAAGACGATGAAGTGAAGCCAATGATCATCTCTAGAAAGATGAGAGAAGATCTGAAGTCACCAGTGAGTCCTGCTACAATCAGAAGACGATGAAGTGAAGCCAATGATCATCTCTAGAAAGATGAGAGAAGATCTGAAGTCATCAGTGAGCTCTGCTACAATCAGAAGATGATGCAGTGAAGCCAATGATCTCCTCCAGAAAGATGGCAGAAGATCTGAAGTCACCAGTGAGCTCTGCTACAATCAGAAGATGATGCAGTGAGGCCAATGATCTCCTCCAGAAAGATGGCAGAAGATCTGAAGTCACCAGTGAGCTCTGCTACAATCAGAAGACGATGAGGTGCAGCCAATGATCACCTCCAGAAAGATGGCAGAAGATCTGAAGTCACCAGTGAGCTCTGCTACAATCAGAAGATAATGAAGTGAGGCCAATGATCACCTCCAGAAAGATGGCAGAAGATTTGAAGTCACCAGTGATCTCTGCTACAATCAGAAGATGATGCAGTGAGGCCAATGATCACCTCCAGAAAGATGAGAGAAGATCTGAAGTCACCAGTGAGCTCTGCTACAATCAGAAGACGATGAAGAGAAGCCAATGATCTCCTCCAGAAAGATGAGAGAAGATCTGAAGTCACCAGTGATCTCTGCTACAATCAGAAGACGATGAAGTGAAGCCAATGATCATCTCTAGAAAGATGAGAGAAGATCTGAAGTCACCAGTGAGCTCAGCTACAATCAGAAGATGATGCAGTGAGGCCAATGATCACCTCCAGAAAGATGAGAGAAGATCTGAAGTCACCAGTGAGCTCTGCTACAATCAGAAGATGATGCAGTGAGGCCAATGATCACCTCCAGAAAGATGAGAGAAGATCTGAAGTCACCAGTGATCTCTGCTACAATCAGAAGACGATGAAGTGAAGCCAATGATCATCTCTAGAAAGATGTAAGAAGATCTGAAGTCACCAGTGATCTCTGCTACAATCAGAAGATGATGCAGTGAGGCCAATGATCCCCTCCAGAAAGATGGCAGAAGATCTGAAGTCACCAGTGAGCTCTGCTACAATCAGAAGATGATGCAGTGAAGCCAATGATCTCCTCCAAAAAGATGAGAGAAGATCTGAAGTCACCAGTGAGCTCTGCTACAATCAGAAGATGATGAAGTGAGGCCAATGATCTCCTCCAGAAAGATGAGAGAAGATCTGAAGTCACCAGTGAGCTCTGCTACAATCAGAAGATGATGAAGTGAAGCCAATGATCGTCTCCAGAAAGATGAGAGAAGATCTGAAGTCACCAGTGATCTCTGCTACAATCAGAAGACGATGAAGTGAAGCCAATGATCTCCTCCAGAAAGATGACAGAAGATCTGAAGTCATCAGTGAGCTCTGCTACAATCAGAAGATGATGACGTGAAGCCAATGATCATCTCCAGAAAGATGAGAGAAGATCTGAAGTCACCAGTGAGCTCTACTACAATCAGAAGATGATGAAGTGAGGCCAATGATCCCCTCCAGAAAGATGAGAGAAGATCTGAAGTCACCAGTGAGCTCTGCTACAATCAGAAGATGATGCAGTGAGGCCAATGATCACCTCCAGAAAGATGAGAGAAGATCTGAAGTCACCAGTGAGCTCTGCTACAATCAGAAAACGATGAAGTGAAGCCAATGATCATCTCTAGAAAGATGAGAGAAGATCTGAAGTCACCAGTGAGCTCTGCTACAATCAGAAGATGATGAAGTGAAGCCAATGATCATCTCCAGAAAGATGGCAGAAGATCTGAAGTCACCAGTGAGCTCTGCTACAATCAGAAGATGATGCAGTGAAGCCAATGATCTCCTCCAAAAAGATGAGAGAAGATCTGAAGTCACCAGTGAGCTCTGCTACAATCAGAAGATGATGAAGTGAGGCCAATGATCTCCTCCAGAAAGATGAGAGAAGATCTGAAGTCACCAGTGAGCTCTGCTACAATCAGAAGACGATGAAGAGAAGCCAATGATCACCTCCAGAAATATTAAAAAAGATCTGAAGTCACCAGTGAGCTCTGCTACAATCAGAAGATGATGCAGTGAGGCCAATGATCCCCTCCAGAAAGATGGCAGAAGATCTGAAGTCACCAGTGAGCTCTGCTACAATCAGAAGATGATGCAGTGAAGCCAATGATCCCCTCCAGAAAGATGGCAGAAGATCTGAAGTCACCAGTGAGCTCTACTACAATCAGAAGATGATGAAGTGAGGCCAATGATCCCCTCCAGAAAGATGAGAGAAGATCTGAAGTCACCAGTGAGCTCTGCTACAATCAGAAGATGATGCAGTGAGGCCAATGATCACCTCCAGAAAGATGAGAGAAGATCTGAAGTCACCAGTGAGCTCTGCTACAATCAGAAGACGATGAAGAGAAGCCAATGATCACCTCCAGAAATATTAAAAAAGATCTGAAGTCACCAGTGAGCTCTGCTACAATCAGAAGATGATGCAGTGAGGCCAATGATCCCCTCCAGAAAGATGGCAGAAGATCTGAAGTCACCAGTGAGCTCTGCTACAATCAGAAGATGATGCAGTGAAGCCAATGATCTCCTCCAAAAAGATGAGAGAAGATCTGAAGTCACCAGTGAGCTCTGCTACAATCAGAAGATGATGAAGTGAGGCCAATGATCTCCTCCAGAAAGATGAGAGAAGATCTGAAGTCACCAGTGAGCTCTGCTACAATCAGAAGACGATGAAGAGAAGCCAATGATCTCCTCCAGAAAGATGAGAGAAGATCTGAAGTCACCAGTGAGCTCTGCTACAATCAGAAGATGATGAAGTGAAGCCAATGATCACCTCCAGAAATATTAAAAAAGATCTGAAGTCACCAGTGAGCTCTGCTACAATCAGAAGATGATGAAGTGAAGCCAATGATCACCTCCAGAAATATTAAAAAAGATCTGAAGTCACCAGTGAGCTCTGCTAAAACCAGAAGACAATGAAGTGAAGCCAATGATCATCTCTAGAAAGATGAAAGAAGATCTGGTCACCAGTGAGCTCTGCTACAATCAGAAGACGATGAAGTGAAGCCAATGATCTCCTCCAGAAAGATGAAAGATCTGAAGTCACCACTGAGCTCTACTACAATCAGAAGATGATGAAGGGAAGCCAATGATCTCCTCCAGAAAGATGGCAGAAGATCTGAAGTCACCAGTGAGCTCTGCTACACTCAGAAGACGATGAAGGGAAGCCAATGATCTCCTCCAGAAAGATGAGAGAAGATCTGGTCACCAGTGAGCTCTGCTACAATCAGAAGATGATGAAGTGAAGCCAATGATCGTCTCCAGAAAGATGAGAGAAGATCTGAAGTCACCAGTGATCTCTGCTACAATCAGAAGACGATGAAGTGAAGCCAATGATCTCCTCCAGAAAGATGAGAGAAGATCTGAAGTCACCAGTGAGCTCTGCTACAATCAGAAGACGGTGAAGAGAAGCCAATGATCTCCTCCAGAAAGATGGCAGAAGATCTGAAGTCACCAGTGAGCTCTGCTACAATCAGAAGACGGTGAAGAGAAGCCAATGATCTCCTCCAGAAAGATGGCAGAAGATCTGAAGTCACCAGTGAGCTCTGTTACAATCAGAAGATGATGAAGTGAAGCCAATGATCACCTCCAGAAAGATGAGAGAAGATCTGAAGTCACCAGTGAGCTCTGCTACAATCAGAAGATGATGAAGTGAAGCCAATGATCGTCTCCAGAAAGATGAGAGAAGATCTGAAGTCACCAGTGATCTCTGCTACAATCAGAAGACGATGAAGTGAAGCCAATGATCACCTCCAGAAAGATGAGAGAAGATCTGAAGTCATCAGTGAGCTCTGCTACAATCAGAAGATGATGACGTGAAGCCAATGATCACCTCCAGAAAGATGAGAGAAGATCTGAAGTCACCAGTGAGCTCTGCTACAATCAGAAGATGATGAAGTGAAGCCAATGATCACCTCCAGAAAGATGAGAGAAGATCTGAAGTCACCAGTGAGCTCTGCTACAATCAGAAGACAATGAAGAGAAGCCAATGATCTCCTCCAGAAAGATGAGAGAAGATCTGAAGTCACCAGTGAGCTCTGCTACAATCAGAAGATGATGAAGTGAAGCCAATGATCACCTCCAGAAATATTAAAAAAGATCTGAAGTCACCAGTGAGCTCTGCTAAAACCAGAAGACAATGAAGTGAAGCCAATGATCATCTCTAGAAAGATGAAAGAAGATCTGGTCACCAGTGAGCTCTGCTACAATCAGAAGACGATGAAGTGAAGCCAATGATCTCCTCCAGAAAGATGAAAGATCTGAAGTCACCACTGAGCTCTACTACAATCAGAAGACGATGAAGTGAAGCCAATGATCTCCTCCAGAAAGATGGCAGAAGATCTGAAGTCACCAGTGAGCTCTACTACAATCAGAAGATGATGAAGTGAAGCCAATGATCCCCTCCAGAAAGATGAGAGAAGATCTGAAGTCATCAGTGAGCTCTTCTACAATCAGAAGATGATGAAGTGAAGCCAATGATCACCTCCAGAAAGATGAGAGAAGATCTGAAGTCACCAGTGAGCTCTGCTACAATCAGAAGACAATGAAGTGAAGCCAATTATCTCCTCCAGAAAGATGGCAGAAGATCTGAAGTCACCAGTGAGCTCTGCTACAATCAGAAGACGATGAAGGGAAGCCAATGATCTCCTCCAGAAAGATGGCAGAAGATCTGAAGTTTCCAGTGAGCTCTGCTACAATCAGAAGATGATGAAGTGAAGCCAATGATCATCTCCAGAAAGATGAAAGAAGATCTGGTCACCAGTGAGCTCTGCTACAATCAGAAGATGATGAAGAGAAGCCAATGATCCCCTCCAGAAAGATGAGAGAAGATCTGAAGTCACCAGTGAGCTCTGCTACAATCAGAAGACGATGCAGTGAAGCCAATGATCTCCTCCAAAAAGATGAGAGAAGATCTGAAGTCACCAGTGAGCTCTGCTACAATCAGAAGATGATGAAGTGAAGCCAATGATCATCTCCAGAAAGATGAAAGAAGATCTGGTCACCAGTGAGCTCTGCTAAAACCAGAAGATGATGAAGTGAAGCCAATGATCATCTCTAGAAAGATGAGAGAAGATCTGAAGTCACCAGTGAGCTCTGCTACAATCAGAAGACGATGCAGTGAAGCCAATGATCTCCTCCAAAAAGATGAGAGAAGATCTGAAGTCACCAGTGAGCTCTGCTACAATCAGAAGATGATGAAGTGAACCCAATGATCACCTCCAGAAATATTAAAAAAGATCTGAAGTCACCAGTGAGCTCTGCTAAAACCAGAAGATGATGAAGTGAAGCCAATGATCATCTCTAGAAAGATGAAAGAAGATCTGGTCACCAGTGAGCTCTGCTACAATCAGAAGACGATGAAGTGAAGCCAATGATCTCCTCCAGAAAGATGACAGAAGATCTGAAGTCACCAGTGAGCTCTGCTACAATCAGAAGACGATGAAGTGAAGCCAATGATCCCCTCCAGAAAGATGACAGAAGATCTGAAGTCACCAGTGAGCTCAGCTACAATCAGAAGATGATGCAGTGAAGCCGATGATCTCCTCCAGAAAGATAAAAGAAGATCTGAAGTCACCAGTGAGCTCTGCTACAATCAGAAGATGATGAAGAGAAGCCAATGATCCCCTCCAGAAAGATGAGAGAAGATCTGAAGTCACCAGTGAGCTCTGCTACAATCAGAAGATGATGAAGAGAAGCCAATGATCCCCTCCAGAAAGATGAAAGAAGATCTGAAGTCACCAGTGAGCTCTGCTACAATCAGAAGATGATGAAGAGAAGCCAATGATCCCCTCCAGAAAGATGAGAGAAGATCTGAAGTCACCAGTGAGCTCTGCTACAATCAGAAGATGATGAAGTGAAGCCAATGATCACCTCCAGAAAGACGAAAGAAGATCTGAAGTCACCAGTGAGCTCTGCTACAATCAGAAGATGATGCAGTGAACCCAATGATCATCTCCAGAAAGATGAGAGAAGATCTGAAGTCATCAGTGAGCTCTTCGGGGGACCCTCGTTGGAAAGCTGAAGTCTGTCTATGGGCATAAGAGTGGTTTTTGAACAGTTAATATTAAGATCTGAAACTTCACCAAAGGAATTAACTATCTGAATAATTCTTGGGAGTGTAGTATTTGTATTACTGTAAGTATAAAAAATAATAATACATCATCTGCATATAAATAAAAGCGATCATCCCTTCCCAGTGTCCCGAACCTTTCAATCCCAGAGTCGTGCCTTTTCCTAGCTGCAAGAGGCTCGAGATATATATCGAATAGTAATGGTGAAAGAGGACATCCTTGACAAGTACCTCTATTCAATACAAAGCTATTTGTCAAACTCCCATTAATATTCAAACTAGCCTTAGGGGACTTATACAGAAGCTTAACCATGTTTATGAACCTGACTCCAAATCCCATTTTTTCCAAAACCTTCTAGAGGAATCTCCACCCTATCAAAGACCTTAGAGGCATCAAGCGACAGGATGGAGCGAGAGACCCCCACGGAGGATTGTATATTCACATACAAGCGATGCAGATTATAGTACGTACAGTTATTGGGAAAAAAGCCATTCTGGTCAGAATGTATAATTGATGTAAAACCTTAACAAGCCTTGTAGCCAGAACCCATTAAAGAAGCTTCACATTGGTATTCAATAGAGAAATCGGCCTATATGACTTCATATTTAGGGGATCCTTGCCTTTCTTTAATATTAATGTTATTACAGCTTTTGTCATTGATTCTGGAAGGGTACCATCCTCTAAAGATTCAGTGAATACATCATGGCAGGAAAAGGTCTGCAGCTAGTGTCATGGCTGGGGAAGGTCTGGAGCTAGTGTCATGGCTGGGGAAGCTCTGGAGCTAGTGTAATGGCTGGGGAAGGTCTGGAGCTCGTGTCATGGCTGGGGGAGGTCTGGAGGTAGTGTCAGAACACGGGAAGTTCTGGAGCAAGTGTTTTGGCTGGAGAAGGTCTGGAGCTAGTTTCATGGTGGGAAGATCTGGAGCTAGTGTTATGGCTGGGGAAGGTCTGGGGATAGTATCATGGCTGTGGAAGTTCTAGAGATAGTGTCAAGACTGGGGAAGGTGGTCTTGAGCTAGTGTCATGACTGGGGGAGGTCTGGAGCTAGTGTCTTGGCTGGGGAAGGTCTGGAGCTAGTGTCATGCCTGGGGAAGGTCTGGAGATAGTGTCATGGCTTGGGAGGGTGTGGATCTACTCTCATGACATGAGAAGGTCTGGAGCTAGTGTCAT
Organism: Bufotes viridis; assembly: GCA_033119425.1. Lineage (NCBI taxonomy): Eukaryota > Metazoa > Chordata > Amphibia > Anura > Bufonidae > Bufotes > Bufotes viridis. The sequence goes on from CM065591.1 coordinate 510,476,004, forward strand.
GACTGAGAAAGGTCTACAGCTAGTGTAATGGCAAGGAAAGGTCTGGAGCTAGTGTCATGGCAGGGGAAGGTCTGGTACTAGTGTTATGGCAGGGGAAGGGCGGGAGCTAGTGTCATGGCTGGGGAAGGCCTGGAGCTAGTGTCAAGACACGGGAAGTTCTGGAGCAAGTGTTTTGGCTGGGAAGGTCTAGAGCTAGTGTCAAGGCCGGGGAAGGTCTGGAGCTAGTGTCATGGCAGGGGAAGGTCTGAAGCTATTGTTATGGCTGGGGAAGGTCTGGAGCTAGTGTCATGGCTGTGGAAGGTCTGGAGTTTTTGTCAAGGCTGGGGAAGTTCGGGAGCTAGTGTCATGGCTGGGGAAGGCCTGCAGCTTGTCTAATGACACGGGAAGTTCTGGAGCAAGTGTTTTGGCTCAGAAGGTCTGGTGCTATTTTCATGGCTGGGAAGATCTGAAGCTAGTGCCATGGCTGGGGAAGTACTGCAGTTAGTGTAATTGCTAGGGAAGGTCTGGAGCTAGTGTCATGGCTGGGGAAAATCTGGAGCTAGTGTCATGACTGGGGAATTTCTGAAGCTAGTGGCATGCCTGGGGAAGGTCTGGAACTAGTGTTATGGCTGGGGAAGGTCTTGATTTAGTGTCATGACATGGGAAGTTCTGGAGGTAGTGTGATGGCTGGGGAAAGTCTGAAGCTAGTGTCATGGCAGTTGAAGGTCTGGAGCTAATGTCATTACTGGGTAATTTCTGGAGCTAGTATCATGGCCGGGGATGGTCTGGAGCTAGTGTCATGGCTGGGGAAGGCATGGAGCTAGTGTCATGACACGGGAAGTTCTGGAGCAAGTGTTTTGGCTGGGAAGGTCTGCAGCTAGTGTCATGGCTGGGGAAGATCTAGAGCTAGTATCATGGCTGGGGAAGGTCTGGAGCTAGTGTCATGGCTGGGGAAGGTCTGGAGCTAGTGTCATGGCTGGGGAAGTACTGGAGCTAGTGTCATGACTGGGGGAGGTCTGGAGCTAGTGTCATGGCTGGGGAAGGTCTGGAGCTAGTGTCATGGCTGGGAAGGTCTGCAGCTAGTGTTATGGCTGGGGAAGGTCTGTAGTTATTGTCAAGGCTGGGAAAGTTCAGGAGCTAGTGTCATGGCTGGGGAAGACCTGGATCTAGTGTCATGACACGGGAAGTTCTGGAGCAAGTGCTTTGGGTGGAGATGGTATGGAGCTATTTTCATGGCTGGGAAGATCTGGAGCTGGTGTCATGGCTGGGTTTACTGTCATGGCTGGGGATGGTCTGGAGTTAGTGTCATTACTTGTGAATTTCTGGAGCTAGTGTGATGGCTTGGGAAGGTCTGGAACTAGTGTCATGACATGGTAAGTCCTAGAACCAGTTTCAGGGCTGAAAACGTCTCAAGCTAGTGTCATGGCTGGGGAACGTGTGGAACTAGTGTCATGGCTGGGAAGGTGTGGATCTAGTGTCATGACATGAGAAGGTCTGGAGACAGTGTCATGACTGGGAAAGGTCTAGAGCTAGTGTCATGGCTGGGGAAGGTCTGGAGGTAGTGTCATAAATGGGAAAGGTCTGGAGGTAGTGTAAATGCTGGGGAAGGTCAGCAGCAAGCGTTATGACATGGAGAGTTCTGGAGCCAGTGTTATGGCTGGGGAAGGTCTGGAGCTAGTGTCATGATGGGGAAAGTCTGAAGATTGTGTCATGACAGGGAAAGGTCCGGAGCTAGTGTCAAGTCTTGGGAAGGTGTGAAGCTAGTGTCATGTCTGGGGAAGGTCTGGAACTAGTGTATGGCAGGGAAAAGTGTAGATCTAGTTTAATAGCTGTGGGAAGGTCTGGAGCTAGTGTCATGGCTGGAGAGGGTCTGGAGATAGTGTCATTTCAGGGGAAGGTCTGGAGATACTGTCATTTCAGGGAAAGGTCTGGAGATACTGTCATTTCAGGGGAAGGTCTGGAGATACTGTCATGGATTGGGAGGTTCTAGAGCTAGAGTCATGGCTGCGGAAGGTCTGGATCTAGTGTCATGACTGGGGCAGGTCTGGAGCTAGTGTCATGGCTGGGGAAGGTCTGGAGCTAGTGTCATGGCTGCGGAAGGTCTGGATCTAGTGTCATAACTGGGGCAGGTCTGGAGCTAGTGTCATGGCTGGGGAAGGTCTGGAGCTAGTGTAATGATGGGGAGTCTGCAGCTAGTGTAATAGCTGGGAAATGTCTGGAGCTAGTGTAACAGCTGGGAAAAGTCTGGATATAGTGTTATGGCTGGGGAAGGTCTGGAGCTAGTGTCATGTCTGAGGAACAGTTTTGAGCTAGTGTCATGACTGGGAAATGTCTGGAGCTAGTGTCATGGCTGGGGAAGGTCTGGAGCTAGTGTCATGGCTGGGGAAGGTCTGGAGCTAGTGTCATGGCTGGGGAAGGTCTGGAGCTAGTGTCATGGCTGGGGAAGGTCTGGAGCTAGTGTCATGGCTGGGGAAGGTCTGGAGCTAGTGTCATGGCTGGGGAAGGTCTGGAGCTAGTGTCATGGCTGGGGAAGGTCTGGAGCTAGTGTCATGGCTGGGGAAGGTCTGGAGCTAGTGTCATGGCTGGGGAAGGTCTGGAGCTAGTGTCATGGCTGGGGAAGGTCTGGAGCTAGTGTCATGGCTGGGGAAGGTCTAGAGCTAGTGTCAGGGCTGGGGAAGGGTCTGGAGCTAGTGTCAGGGCTGGGGAAGGTCTGGAGGTAGTGTCATGGCTGGGGTAGGTCTGGAGGTAGTGTCATGGCTGGGGAAGGTCTGGAGCTAGTTTCATGGCTGGGGAAGATCTGGAGCCAGTGCCATGGCTGGGAAAAGTCTGGAGCCAGTGTCATGGCTGGAAACGTCTGGAGCTAATGTTATGACTGGGTAAGATCTGGAGCTAGTGTCAGGACATGGGAAGGTCTGGAGCTAGTGTCATGGCTGGGGAAGATTTGAAGCTAGTGTCATGACATAAGAATGTCTAGAGCCAGTGTCATGGCTGGAAACGTCTGGAGCTAATGTTATGACTGGGTAAGGTCTGGAGCTAGTGTCATGACATGGGAAGGTCTGGAGCTAGTGTTATGGCTGGGGAAGTTTTGGAGCTAGTGTCATGGCTGGGGAAGGTCTGGAGCTAGTGTCATGGGTGGGGAAGGTCTCGAGCTTGTGTCATGTCTGAGGAACAGTTTTGAGCTAGTGTCATGACTGGGAAATGTCTGGAGCTAGTGTAATAGCTGGGAAATGTCGGGAGATAGTGTAATAGTTAGGAAATTTCAGGAACTAGTGTCATGGCATAAGAATGTCTAGAGCCAGTGTCATTGCTGGAAATGTCTGGAGCTAATGTTATGACTGGGTAAGTCTGGAGCTAGTGTCATGACATGGGAAGGTCTGGAGCTAGTGTCATGGCTGGGGAAGGTCTGGAGCTAGTGTCATGGCTGGGAAATGTTTGGAGCTAGTGTCATGGCTGGGAAATGTTTGGAGCTAGTGTAATAGCTGGGAAATGTTTGGAGCTAGTGTAATAGCTGGGAAATGTCTGGAGTTAGTGTTATGGCTGGGGAAGGTCTGGAGCTAGTGTAATAGCTGGGGAAGGTCTGGAGCTAGTGTCATGGCTGGGAAAGGTCTGGAGCTAGTGTAATAGCTGGGAAATGTCTGGAGCTAGTGTTATGGCTGGGAAAGATCTGGGGCTGTGGAATCACTGAAGCAAAAGCTGGATGAGAAATCTATTAGTGTCCAGCCTCCTGCAGACCACAGATACGTGGCAGGTCTGGACACCGCCGTAGACACAATACACTAAACCATGTGGAGGCTTTTTTTGAAGCATATCCACTGGGAACAATCTCCCAAAAGCACAAATTAAATCAGCAGCTTTGGTCTTGTTTAACTGCTGACAGCGATCCGAAGCGGCAGAGTGAAGAGGACAAACGCTGCTTTTGTGGAGCTTTAATTATAGGAGTAATGAAATATGAACTTTAATTCTGACAGGTTCTGCTCCTTAAAGAGGACCTTTCACCGGTCCAAAGTTTGTTAGTCAATGGTATGTACATGGAGAGCGGCACCCAGGGATGTCCCTGCACTTACTATTATCCCTGGGTGCCGCTCGGGTTGCCCGCTGTAGCCCCCGGTATCGGCGCACGTGCTGCTGATAATTTTGCCTTGGGAGGAGACATTCTCTTTTGCCCTGGGCGTCTCCTTCTCCCAGGCTGGAGCGCTGACCTCTTTAAGAGCCCAGGGGGTGGAGCTTCACTTTGAAGTGCACTGATCATGAGCTGCCCTCTGAGTGAAAGAAGTAGTGTTCTCTTGGTTGGATGCTGCAGCTGTCACTCAGGGCAGAGGGGCTGCCTCTGGGCGGTCAGTGACTATCAGGGCTGTAGATGAAGCACTGGTCAGGACACACCGCGCAAGAATAATACACATTACCACAATATTTATTTGCATAACCACATTCTTGTACACAGCGCTAACAGGATAGCCCCACCTCTGATGCTAGCTCCGCCTGCATCAATAGCCCCTTCTACATTACTAGCTCAGTTTCCATTGCCTCAGACACCATAGCCTGGGAACTGGGTGACACCCTGGGCACATCATGGGCAGCAACAGGGCACCAAGATACAACCTAGAAGCCATCTTCTGTGCATGATAACAACTTAATGACCTTCTGTCTCCTGGACGTAGTGATGTGCACTGTCCTAGGAATGGCAGCATATCCCTATTCGTCCTGGACTAGAATCTGTAGCAGATATGGAAGGTTAGCTGAAGACCATTCATCCACCACTGAAGGACAGAAGGTGTGAATAGCCATCTCAGAAACACTTCAGTGACTGGAGCCTTAGTGGCTGCACTGTGGAGCTGATAATCCTTGAAGACAGTACCAGTGTAGCAAAACCTCAGCTTTCTATATCTGGATCCTGTCTGTGACTGCAGGAACATCCCTCTGGACCCTACACACAACCGTCAACTACACGAGGCAAAGAGCCATCAATGAGACAGACAGCACAGATTCTTCATTAGTTTTATTCCGAGTTCCAGAAATGTTCCAGTAACCTAATGCCCCTTGTTGAGATGATATTTCTGCCCTACGTGACCCCAGGAGGAGCGTCACACCCCCGAACATTTCCCATGGAACAATCTGTCTTTATAAATAGTTATCGTACTACAGGGCAGGTAACAAGAACATGTCCCAATGTTAATTACACAGGGGTGGAATCTGGGTAGCAGTGGACCCTAAGGGCATGTAATACCGCAATACTCCCGCAAATACCGGCCTTGTGCACAACTGTTACACATTGAGTCAGACACGCTGAAATGTAGAAGACACATTCATCCTCTCACTGCAGACCCACTGCTCATTAGTAGTGTTGTACAAAACATTCAGACATGGGACACACAGACCACATCCGGGCTACAGGCTGCACACTCACGGAGAAGGATGCCGCAGTCACCATCCGCAGTCACGGTGAAAGTGAGTGTGACAGAAAAATATCCCCACTCTAGTACCTACAGCCAACCTCCCGAAGTATACAGAACTCCTGCCCGCTCCAATCTCATGATTAAAGGAAAATGTAGAGGGAAAAATAACACAACTGAAAGATGTGGTGAAGGATGTCATCAGCAAGTGCTAGAGAACCGGCGTGAAGAGGGGAGCGTAGGGGGGATGTCTACAGAAGAGGGGAGCGTAGGGTGATGTCTACAGAAAAGGCGAGCGTAGGGCGATGTGTACAGAAGAGGGGAGCGTAGGGCGATGTGTACAGAAGAGGGGAGCGTAGGGGGGAAGTCTACAGAAGAGGAGAGCGTAGGGGGGAAGTCTACAGAAGAGGGGAGCGTAGGGCGATGTCTACAGAAGAGGAGAGCGTAGGGGGATGTCTACAGAAGAGGAGAGCGTAGGGCGATGTCTACATAAGAGGAGACCGTAGGGGGATGTCTACAGAAGAGGGGAGCGTAGGGCGATGTGTACAGAAGAGGGGAGCGTAAGGGGGATGTCTACAGAAGAGGGGAGCGTAAGGGGAATGTCTACAGAAGAGGGGAGCGTAGGGCGATGTCTACAGAAGAGGAGAGTGTAGGGCAATGTCTACAGAAGAGGAGAGTGTAGGGCAATGTCTACAGAAGAGGAGAGCGTAGGGGAATGTCTACAGAAGAGGGGAGCGTAAAGCGATGTCTACAGAAGAGGAGAGTGTAGGGCAATGTCTACAGAAGAGGGGAGCGTAAGGGGGATGTCTACAGAAGAGGGGAGCGTAAGGGGGATGTCTACAGAAGAGGGGAGCGTAGGGCGATGTCTACAGAAGAGGGGAGCGTAGGGGGGAAGTCTACAGAAGAGGGGAGTGTAGGGCAATGTCTACAGAAGAGGGGAGCTTAGGGGGATGTCTACAGAAGAGGGGAGTGTAGGGCAATGTCTACAGAAGAGGGGAGCATAGGGCGATGTCTACAGAAGAGGGGAGTGTAGAACAGATGTCTACAGAAGAGGAGAGCGTAGGGCAATGTCTACAGAAGAGGGGGGCGTAAGGGGGATGTCTACAGAAGAGGAAAGTTTAGAGCGGATGTCTACAGAAGAGGAGAGCGTAGAGCAAATGTCTAAAGAAGAGGGGAGTGTAGAACGGATGTCTACAGAAGAGGAGAGTGTAAAGTGGTCTACAGAAGAGGAGAGTGTAAAGTGGTCTACAGAAGAGGAGAGTGTAAAGTGGTCTACAGAAGAGGAGAGTGTAAAGTGGTCTACAGAAGAGGAGAGTGTAAAGTGGTCTACAGAAGAGGAGAGTGTAAAGTGGTCTACAGAAGAGGAGAGTGTAAAGTGGTCTACAGAAGAGGAGAGTGTAAAGTGGTCTACAGAAGAGGAGAGTGTAAAGTGGTCTACAGAAGAGGAGAGTGTAAAGTGGTCTACAGAAGAGGAGAGTGTAAAGTGGTCTACAGAAGAGGAGAACATAGAGCGGATGTCTACAGAAAATGAGAGCATAGAGCGGATGTCTACAGAAGAGGAGAGCATTCAGCGGATGTCTGCAGAAGAGTAGAGCGTAGAGCGGATGTCTACAGAAGAGGAGAGTTTAGAGCGGATGTCTACAGAAGAGGAGAGTTTAGAGCGGATCTCTACAGAAGAGGAGAGCGTAGAGCGGATGTCTACAGAAGAGGAGAGCGTAGAGCTGATGTCTACAGAAGATGAGCGTTTAAATCGGATGTCTACAGAAGAGGAGAGCGTAGAGCAGTCTACAGAGGACAGCATAGAGCAGAGAAGACGTCTATAGATGATCTGAAGAGAAATGGATGTCTGTAGAAGAGTGGGGTGCAGAATGGAGAAGACCTGAAGAGCAGTGGAGTGCATATCTGTAGAAGAGTGGAGGAGACCGGAAGAGCAGTGGAGTGGATGTCTGTAGAAGAGTGGAGGAGACCGGAAGAGCAGTGGAGTGGATGTCTGTAGAAGAGTGGAGGAGACCTGAAGAGCAGTGGAGTAGATGTCTGTAGAAGAGTGAAGGAGACCTGGAGCAGTGGAGTGGATGTCTGTAGAAGAGTGGAGGAGACCTGAAGAGCAGTGGAGTGGATGTCTGTAGAAGAGTGGAGGAGATCTGTAGAGCAGTGGAGTGGATATCTGTAGAAGAGTGGAGGAGACCTGAAGAGCAGTGGAGTCGAGGTCTGTAGAAGAGTGGAGGAGACCTGAAGAGCAGTGGAGTGGATGTCTGTAGAAGAGTGGAGGAGACCTGAAGAGCAGTGGAGTGGATGTCTGTAGAAGAGTGGAGGAGATCTGTAGAGCAGTGGAGTGGATATCTGTAGAAGAGTGGAGGAGATCTGTAGAGCAGTGGAGTGGATATCTGTAGAAGAGTGGAGGAGACCTGAAGAGCAGTGGAGTGCATGTCTGTAGAAGAGTGGAGGAGATCTGTAGAGCAGTGGAGTGGATATCTGTAGAAGAGTGGAGGAGACCTGAAGAGCAGTGGAGTCGAGGTCTGTAGAAGAGTGGAGGAGACCTGAAGAGCAGTGGAGTGGATATCTGTAGAATAGTGGAGGAGACCTGAAGAGCAGTGGAGTGGGTGTCTGTAGAAGAGTGGAGTGCAGTGCGGATGAGACCTGAAGAGCAGTGGAGTGGATGTCTGTAGAAGAGTGGAGGAGACCTGTAGAGCAGTGGAGTGGATGTCTGTAGAAGAGTGGAGGAGACCTGAAGAGCAGTGGAGTGGATGTTTGTAGAAGAGTGGAGAAGATCTGAAGAGCAGTGGAGGGGATGCCTGTAGAAGAGTGGAGGAGACCTGAAGAGCAGTGGAGTGGATATCTGTAGAAGAGTGGAGGAGACCTGAAGAGCAGTGGAGTGGATGCCTGTAGAAGAGTGGAGGAGACCTGAAGAGCAGTGGAGTGGATGCCTGTAGAAGAGTGGAGGAGATCTGAAGAGCAGTGGAGTGGATATCTGTAGAAGAGTGGAGGAGACCTGAAGAGCAGTGGAGTGGATGTCTGTAGAAGAGAGGAGGAGACCTGGAGAGCAGTGGAGTGGATGTCTGTAGAATAGTGGAGGAGACCTGAAGAGCAGTGGAGTGGATATCTGTAGAAGAGTGGAGGAGATCTGTAGAGCAGTGGAGTGGATGTCTGTAGAAGAGTGGAGGAGATCTGTAGAGCAGTGGAGTGGATATCTGTAGAAGAGTGGAGGAGACCTGAAGAGCAGTGGAGTGGATGTCTGTAGAAGAGTGGAGGAGACCTGAAGAGCAGTGGAGTGGATGTCTGTAGAAGAGTGGAGGAGACCTGAAGAGCAGTGGAGTGGATGTCTGTAGAAGAGTGGAGGAGATCTGTAGAGCAGTGGAGTGGGTGTCTGTAGAAGAGTGGAGGAGATCTGTAGAGCAGTGGAGGAGACCTGAAGAGCAGTGGAGTGGATGTCTGTAGAAGCAGTGAAGGAGATCTGTAGAGCAGTGGAGGGGGATGTCTGTAGAAGAGTGGAGGAGACCTGAAGAGCAGTGGAGGAGACCTGTAGAGCAGTGGAGGAGACCTGTAGAGCAGTGGAGGAGACCTGTAGAGCAGTGGAGGAGACCTGTAGAGCAGTGGAGGGGATGTCTGTAGAGCAGTGGAGGGGATGTCTGTAGAGCAGTGGAGGAGACCTGTAGAGCAGTGGAGGAGACCTGTAGAGCAGTGGAGGAGACCTGTAGAGCAGTGGAGGGGATGTCTGTAGAGCAGTGGAGGGGATGTCTGTAGAGCAGTGGAGGGGATGTCTGTAGAGCAGTGGAGGGGATGTCTGTAGAAGAGTGGAGGAGACCTGTAGAGCAGTGGAGGGGATGTCTGTAGAAGAGTGGAGGAGACCTGTAGAGCAGTGGAGGAGACCTGTAGAGCAGTGGAGGAGACCTGTAGAGCAGTGGAGGGGATGTCTGTAGAGCAGTGGAGGAGACCTGTAGAGCAGTGGAGGAGACTTGTAGAGCAGTGGAGGGGATGTCTGTAGAGCAGTGGAGGAGACCTGTAGAGCAGTGGAGGGGTTGTCTGTAGAGCAGTGGAGGAGACCTGTAGAGCAGTGGAGGGGATGTCTGTAGAGCAGTGGAGGGGATGTCTGTAGAGCAGTGGAGGGGATGTCTGTAGAAGAGTGGAGGAGACCTGTAGAGCAGTGGAGGGGATGTCTGTAGAAGAGTGGAGGAGACCTGTAGAGCAGTGGAGGAGACCTGTAGAGCAGTGGAGGAGACCTGTAGAGCAGTGGAGGGGATGTCTGTAGAGCAGTGGAGGAGACCTGTAGAGCAGTGGAGGAGACCTGTAGAGCAGTGGAGGGGATGTCTGTAGAGCAGTGGAGGAGACCTGTAGAGCAGTGGAGGGGTTGTCTGTAGAGCAGTGGAGGAGACCTGTAGAGCAGTGGAGGGGATGTCTGTAGAAGAGTGGGGTGGACATCTAGATAATCGGAGGGCAGGGGTGACTGGGTTTTTAGAGCTGACAGCTCAGCAGAATAAATAGTGGACATGTTCTGTAATCTAAAAGGAGAAAGGAAGATTGCAGAAGGAAAGGTGATGTCTATGAGCTAACCCAATTAGCAAGACCTGCTGAGTGCCACGTACAAACGGACTCGTGGGCTTCATACTGGTGGTCTGGTGACTGGCCACAATCTGCAGGTCACTGAGCGTCGGACGTACAATCAGACACATGAGATGAGAAACAATCGACCATACAATGGACGCTCGCACTGGCACACGGTGATGTCACACACAATCCTTCATGCGCACGACACTTACATATACAGTACACACGCAATCACAAACACGTAAGGAGGGAGATAAGCGTCGCGGTCACTGCTCCTCCAGCCAGGAGGGTTTGTCGCTGGCTGCGCTGCTCAGCTTGATGTTGAATTGTTGCAGCGAAGCTTCCAGCTGCTGTTGATTCCCAGCAAAGTATGAGGAGATGGCGTTATGGAAGAGGAGAAGCTGCTTGTGCATGACCTTCACCTGGAAGACAAAGGAGGACACGTAGGCCACAAACCAAGCAGAATCGTGTCCCTGGAGGAGAACCCCCAACAACTGGGCTCAGCATGAGGACCACAGACCACACGCTCTGGTAGAAGACCACTCACACGTCAGCAGAGCCATGATTGGGGTAACGTCAGCGATGATTGGGGAAACGTCAGCGATGATTGGGGTAACGTCAGCGATGATTGGGGTAACGTCAGCGATGATTGGGGTAACGTCAGCGATGATTGGGGTAACGTCAGCGATGATTGGGGAAATGTCAGCGATGATTGGGTAATGTCAGCGATGATTGGGTAATGTCAGCGATGATTGGGGTAACGTCAGCAGAGCCATGATTGGGGTAACGTCAGCGATGACTGGGGTAACGTCAGCGATGATTGGGTAATGTCAGCGATGATTGGGTAATGTCAGCGATGATTGGGGTAACGTCAGCGATGATTGGGGTAACGTCAGCGATGATTGGGGTAACGTCAGCGATGATTGGGGAAATGTCAGCGATGATTGGGGTAATGTCAGCGATGATTGGGGAAACGTCAGCGATGATTGGGGTAACGTCAGCGATGATTGGGGTAACGTCAGCGATGATAGGGGTAACGCCAGCGATGATTGGGGTAACGTCAGCGATGATTGGGGTAACGCCAGCGATGATTGGGGTAACGTCAGCGATGATTGGGGTAATGTCAGCGATGATTGGGGAAACGTCAGCGATGATTGGGGTAACGTCAGCGATGATTGGGGTAACGTCAGCGATGATAGGGGTAACGTCAGCGATGATTGGGGTAACGTCAGCGATGATTGGGGTAACGTCAGCGATGATTGGGGTAACGTCAGCGATGATTGGGGTAATGTCAGCGATGATTGGGGAAACGTCAGCGATGATTGGGGTAACGTCAGCGATGATTGGGGTAACGTCAGCGATGATTGGGGTAACGCCAGCGATGATTGGGGTAACGTCAGCGATGATTGGGGTAACGCCAGCGATGATTGGGGTAACGTCAGCGATGATTGGGGTAACGTCAGCGATGATTGGGGTAACGTCAGCGATGATTGGGGTAACGTCAGCGATGATTGGAGTAACGTCAGCGATGATTGGGGTAACGCCAGCGATGATTGGGGTAACGTCAGCGATGATTGGGGTAACGCCAGCGATGATTGGGGTAACGTCAGCGATGATTGGGGTAACGTCAGCGATGATTGGGGTAACGCCAGCGATGATTGGGGTAACGCCAGCGATGATTGGGGTAACGCCAGCGATGATTGGGGTAACGCCAGCGATGATTGGGAAACGTCAGCGATGATTGGGGTAACGTCAGCGATGATTGGGGTAACGCCAGCGATGATTGGGGTAACGCCAGCGATGATTGGGGTAACGCCAGCGATGATTGGGGAAACGTCAGCGATGATTGGGGTAACGTCAGCGATGATTGGGGTAACGTCAGCGATGATTGGGGTAACGTCAGCGATGATTGGGGTAACGTCAGCGATGATTGGGGTAACGCCAGCGATGATTGGGGTAACGTCAGCGATGATTGGGGTAACGCCAGCGATGATTGGGGTAACGCCAGCGATGATTGGGGTAACGCCAGCGACGATTGGGGAAACGTCAGCGACGATTGGGGTAACGTCAGCGACGATTGGGGTAACGTCAGCGACGATTGGGGTAACGTCAGCGACGATTGGGGTAACGTCAGCGATGATTGGGGTAACGCTCAGCGATGATTGGGGTAACGTCAGCGATGATTGGGGAAACGTCAGCGATGATTGGGGTAACGTCAGCGACGATTGGGGTAACGCCAGCGATGATTGGGGTAACGCCAGCGATGATTGGGGTAACGTCAGCGATGATTGGGGTAACGCCAGCGATGATTGGGGTAACGTCAGCGATGATTGGGGTAACGTCAGCGACGATTGGGGTAACGTCAGCGACGATTGGGGTAACGTCAGCGATGATTGGGGTAACGTCAGCAGAGCAATGATTGGGGAAATATCGGCGATGATTGGGGAAATATCAGCGATGATTGGGGTAACGTCAGCGATGATTGGGGTAACGTCAGCGATGATTGGGGTAACGTCAGCAGAGCAATGATTGGGGAAATATCGGCGATGATTGGGGAAATATCAGCGATGATTGGGGTAACGTCAGCGATGATTGGGGTAACGTCAGCGATGATTGGGGTAACGTCAGCGATGATTGGGGTAACGTCAGCGATGATTGGGGTAACGTCAGCGATGATTGGGAGTAACGTCAGCGATGATTGGGGTAACGTCAGCGATGATTGGGGTAACGTCAGCGATGATTGGGAGTAACGTCAGCGATGATTGGGGTAACGCCAGCGATGATTGGGGTAACGTCAGCGATGATTGGGGTAACGTCAGCGATGATTGGGGTAACGTCAGCGATGATTGGGGTAACGTCAGCGATGATTGGGGTAACGTCAGCGATGATTGGGGGAATATCAGCGATGATTGGGGAAACGTCAGCGATGATTGGGGTAACGTCAGCGATGATTGGGGTAACGTCAGCGATGATTGGGGTAACGTCAGCGATGATTGGGGTAACGTCAGCGATGATTGGGGTAACGTCAGCGATGATTGGGGTAACGTCAGCGATGATTGGGGTAACGTCAGCGATGATTGGGGTAACGTCAGCGATGATTGGGGTAACGTCAGCGATGATTGGGGTAACGTCAGCGATGATTGGGGTAACGTCAGCGATGATTGGGGTAAAGTCAGCGATGATTGGGGTAAAGTCAGCGATGATTGGGGTAACGTCAGCGATGATTGGGGAAATGTCTGCGATAATTGGGGAAATGTCTGCGATAATTGGGGTAACGTCAGCAGAGCGATGATTGGCACAGTCGGTAAGGGCAGTAGCTGGCAAGGTCGGCAAGGTCAGAAGCTGGCACGGTCGGTAAGGTAAGAAGCTGGCACGGTCGGTAAGGTCAGAAGCTGGCACGGTCGGTAAGGTCAGAAGCTGGCACGGTCGGTAAGGTCAGAAGCTGGCACGGTCGGTAAGGTCAGAAGCTGGCACGATCGGTAAGGTCAGAAGCTGGCACGGTCGGTAAGGGCAGTAGCTGGCACGGTCGGTAAGGGCAGTAACTGGCACGGTCGGTAAGGGCAGTAGCTGGCACGATCGATAAGGGCAGTAGCTGTCACAGTCGGTAAGGGCAGTAGCTGTCACAGTCGGCAAGGTCAGAAGCTGGTACGGTCGGTAAGGTAAGAAGCTGGCACGGTCGGTAAGGTAAGAAGCTGGCACGGTCGGTAAGGTCAGAAGCTGGCACGGTCGGTAAGGTCAGAAGCTGGCACGATCGGTAAGGTCAGAAGCTGGCACGGTCGGTAAGGGCAGTAGCTGGCACGGTCAGTAAGGGCAGTAGCTGTCGCGGTCGGTAAAGGTAGTAGCTGGCACGGTCAGTAAGGGCAGTAGCTGTCGCGGTCGGTAAGGGCAGTAGCTGGCACGGTCGGTAAGGTCAGTAGCTGGCACGGTCGGTAAGGGCAGTAGCTGGCACGGTCGGTAAGGGTAGTAGCTGGCATGGTAGGTAAAGGTAGTAGCTGGCACGGTCAGTAAGGGCAGTAGCTGTCGCGGTCGGTAAGGGCAGTAGCTGGCACAGTCAGTAAGGGCAGTAGCTGGCACGGTTGGTAAGGGCAGTAGCTGGCACGGTCGGTAAGGGCAGTAGCTGTCACAGTCAGTAAGGGCAGTAGCTGGCATGGTTGGTAAGGGCAGTAGCTGGCACGGTCGGTAAGGGCAGTAGCTGGCACAATCGATAAGGGCAGTAGCTGTCACAGTCGGTAAGGGCAGTAGCTGTCACAGTCGTAAGGGCAGTAGCTGGAACGGTCGGTAAGGGCAGTAGCTGTCACAGTCAGTAAGGGCAGTAGCTGGCACGGTTGGTAAGGGCAGTAGCTGGCACGGTCGGTAAGGGCAGTAGCTGGCACAATCGATAAGGGCAGTAGCTGTCACAGTCGGTAAGGGCAGTAGCTGTCACAGTCGTAAGGGCAGTAGCTGGAACGGTCGGTAAGGGCAGTAGCTGGAACGGTCGGTAAGGGCAGTAGCTGGAACGGTCGGTAAGGGCAGTAGCTGGCACGGTAGGTAATGGCAGTAGCTGGCACGGTAGGTAAGGGCAGTAGCTGGCACGGTCGGTAAGGGTAGTAGCTGGCACGGTCGGTGAGGGCAGTAGCTGGCACGGTAGGTTAGGGTAGTAGCTGGCACGGTTGGTAAGGGCAGTAGCTGGCATGGTAGGTAAAGGTAGTAGCTGGCACGGTCAGTAAGGGCAGTAGCTGTCGCGGTCGGTAAAGGTAGTAGCTGGCACGGTCAGTAAGGGCAGTAGCTGTCGCGGTCGGTAAGGGCAGTAGCTGTCACGGTTGGTTAAGGGCAGTAGCTGGCACGGTCGGTAAGGGCAGTAGCTGGCACGGTCGGTAAGGGTAGTAGCTGGCATGGTAGGTAAAGGTAGTAGCTGGCACGGTCAGTAAGGGCAGTAGCTGTCGCGGTCGGTAAGGGCAGTAGCTGGCACGGTTGGTAAGGGCAGTAGCTGTCACGGTCGGTAAAGGCAGTAGCTGGCACGGTCGGTTAAGGGCAGTAGCTGGCACGGTCGGTAAGGGCAGTAGCTGGCATGGTAGGTAAAGGTAGTAGCTGGCACGGTCAGTAAGGGCAGTAGCTGTCGGTAAGGGCAGTAGCTGGCACGGTTGGTAAGGGCAGTAGCTGTCACGGTCGGTAAAGGCAGTAGCTGTCACAGTCAGTAAGGGCAGTAGCTGGCACGGTTGGTAAGGGCAGTAGCTGGCACGGTTGGTAAGGTTACACATGCCAGGTGTTGGCTGTACCTTGTTCTCTTGTAAGAAGCGCAGCTTGATAGTTACATCTCCTCGCAGTTTCTCATATTTGATTCGATGCGCCTGGAAGTTTTGCTGTGCGACCTCGATGCGGCAGAGAGTGGTGGCATCTCGTGGTCCCAGACTCAGCTCCTCCAAATCAGCCCGGTAGGCATCGAATTCCAACCTGCAAGTCAACATCTGGATTCACTCACACAAACCACAACTACCGTAGCAGCAAATGAGGCGGAGAAGCGAGGAACTTCAGCTCCTTCCATGTGGCCCCTAGCAGCGACCGCTACAAATATGATTGGCAGCAGTGACACCAGGCTAAATGTCGGCTTGTGGCTCAGCACCAGACTTGTATCAGTGCAGGCTGCAAACACCTATCGCATTTCAGTCTATCGTAGTGTGTTTGGCCCCCCGCACGCACGCATCCTTTCAGAGGCCTCATCTAGAACATGGGATTCAGTTTTGGGCTCCTTTTACCATGAGAGATACTGGAGAGCTGGAAGAATCGGGCTTGTTAGGGCTGGAGAAGGCCGCCATAGAGGTAAGTACGGACTGCGTGAGGTTTCTCCAATGAGGCTTCTCTAACAGCAGGTGACCCTGTGGGTTAGAACCCATCGGACGGGATGCTCTGGGGTCTTTATCAGTCCATGTACGGGCTAATAGTAAGCAGTGATGGGGTCTGGTCAGTTGTGAGGACTGACAGAAGGACTTCTTTACACACCCAGCCTACCCCGTCCAGCTAGGATGATGCTTTGGCACATGCAGGGAATTACCATCCCGATAACCAGGCACGTGACGATCCATGATGGCAGCAAGTACCCGATACTTCTATGAGATCTGCCATCATGGTGAAGTCTCATTACCATGAATGGCGGCGCTGAGAATAGACGAATAGGGCTTTACGGCCTTCACCAAGAGCCTGGGCAGAGCAACCACCATGTAAAGACCACATGTCAGCGCTGATTACCTCGCCGTCTCGTACTGTTTCACCGTCATTAGCGTGTCCTCCATGGTTTTGTTGATCAGGGTGTTGATACTGGACACAAAGAAGTTGACGGCTCCCAGCAGGGTCTCCCCATTCTTACACAGCAGCTTCTGGGTCTCGGCATTGTAGCCAAACTCCTCCTGACATGCAAAAAGTCATAGACATAAGACAAGGACCTGAATGCTCCAACACTATGGTCCATGGTGGTCTGGAGGGGATGTGTACAGGGTATGGAGGTGGGGGAGGATATTGATGGTACTCTGGAGGGGATGTGTACAGGGTATGGAGGTGGGGAGGATATCGATGGTACTCTGGAGGGAATGTGTACAGGGTATGGAGGTGGGGAGGATATCGATGGTACTCTGGAGGGGATGTGTACAGGGTATGGAGGTGGGGAGGATATCGATGGTACTCTGGAGGGGATGTGTACAGGGTATGGAGGTGGGGAGGATATCGATGGTACTCTGGAGGGGATGTGTACAGGGTATGGAGGTGGGGGAGGATATCGATGGTACTCTGGAGGGATGTGTACAGGGTATGGAGGTGGGGAGGATATCGATGGTGCTCTGGAGGGATGTGTACAGGGTATGGAGGTGGGGAGGATATCGATGGTGCTCTGGAGGGGATGTGTACAGGGTATGGAGGTGGGGGAGGATATCAATGGTGCTCTGGAGGGGATATGTACAGGGTATGGAGGTGGGGGAGGATATCGATGGTACTCTGGAGGGGATGTGTACAGGGTATGGAGGTGGGGGAGGATATCGATGGTGCTCTGGAGGGAATGTGTACAGGGTATGAAGGTGGGGGAGGATATCGATGGTGCTCGGGAGGGGATGTGTACAGGGTATAGAGGTGGGGAGGATATCGATGGTGCTCTGGAGGGGATGTGTACAGGGTATAGAGGTGGGGGAGGATATCAATGGTGCTCTGGAGGGGATGTGTACAGGGTATGGAGGTGGGGGAGGATATCGATGGTGATCTGGAGGGGGATATGTACAGGGTATGGCGGTGGGGAGGATATCGATGGTGCTCTGGAGGGGATGTGTACAGGGTATGGAGGTGGGGAGGATATCGATGGTGCTCGGGAGGGGATGTGTACAGGGTATAGAGGTGGGGAGGATATCGATGGTGCTCTGGAGGGGATGTGTACAGGGTATGGAGGTGGGGAGGATATCGATGGTACTCTGGAGGGGATGTGTACAGGGTATGGAGGTGGGGGAGGATATCGATGGTGCTCTGGAGGGGATGTGTACAGGGTATGGAGGTGGGGAGGATATCGATGGTGCTCTGGAGCGGATGTGTACAGGGTATGGAGGTGGGGAGGATATCGATGATACTCTGGAGGGGATGTATACAGGGTATGGAGGTGGGGGAGGATATCCCTGCTGCTCTGGAGGGGATGTGCACAGGGTATGGAGGTGGGGAGGATATCGATGGTGCTCTGGAGGGGATGTGTACAGGGTATGGAGGTGGGGGAAGATATCGATGGTACTCTAGAGGGGATGTGTACAGGGTATGGCGGTGGGGAGGATATCGATGGTACTCTGGAGGGGATGTGTACAGGGTATGGCGGTGGGGAGGATATCGATGGTACTCTGGAGGGGATGTGTACAGGGTATGAAGGTGGGGGAGGATATCGATGGTGCTCTGGAGGGGATGTGTACAGGGTATGGCGGTGGGGAGGATATCGATGATACTCTGGAGGGGATGTGTAGAGGGTATGGAGGTGGGGAGGATATCGATGGTGATCTGGAGGGGGATGTGTACAGGGTATGGAGGTGAGGAGGATATCGATGGTGCTCTGAAGGGGATGTGTACAGGGTATGGCGGTGGGGAGGATATCGATGGTACTCTGGAGGGGATGTGTACAGGGTATTGAGGTGGAGGAGGATAACCCGGGTGCCCTGGAGAGGATATGTACAGGGTATGGAGGTGGGGGAGGATATCGATGGTACTCTGGAGGGGATGTGTAGAGGGTATGGAGGTGGGGAGGATATCGATGGTGCTCTGGAGGGGATGTGTACAGGGTATGGAGGTGGGGAGGATATCGATGGTGATCTGGAGGGGGATATGTACAGGGTATGGCGGTGGGGAGGATATCGATGATACTCTGGAGGGGATGTGTAGAGGGTATGGAGGTGGGGAGGATATCGATGGTGATCTGGAGGGGGATGTGTACAGGGTATGGAGGTGAGGAGGATATCGATGGTGCTCTGGAGGGGATGTGTACAGGGTATGGAGGTGGGGAGGATATCGATGGTGCTCTGGAGGGGATGTGTACAGGGTATGGAGGTGGGGAGGATATCGATGGTGCTCTGGAGGGGATGTGTACAGGGTATGGAGGTGGGGAGGATATCGATGGTGCTCCGGAGGGGATGTGTACAGGGTATGGAGGTGGGGAGGATATCGATGGTGCTCTGGAGGGGATGTGTACAGGGTATGGAGGTGGGGAGGATATCAATGGTACTCCGGAGGGGATGTATACAGGGTATGGAGGTGGGGAGGATATCAATGGTGATCTGGAGGGAATGTGCACAGGGTATGGAGGTGGGGGAGGATATCGATGGTACTCTGGAGGGGATGTGTACAGGGTATGAAGGTGGGGGAGGATATCGATGGTACTCTGGAGGGGATGTGTACAGGGTATGGTGGTGGGGAGGATATCGATGGTGATCTGGAGGGAATGTGTACAGGGTATGGAGGTGGGGAGGATATCGATGGTACTCTGGAGGGAATGTGTACAGGGTATGGAGGTGGGGAGGATATCCCTGCTGCTCTGGAGGGAATGTGTACAGGGTATGGAGGTGGGGAGGATATTGATGGTACTCTGGAGCGGATGTGTACAGGGTATGGAGGTGGGGAGGATATCGATGGTACTCTGGAGGGGATGTGTACAGGGTATGGAGGTGGGGAGGATATTGATGGTACTCTGGAGCGGATGTGTACAGGGTATGGAGGTGGGGAGGATATCGATGGTGCTCTGGAGGGGGATGTGTACAGGGTATGGAGGTGGGGGAGGATATCGATGGTACTCTGGAGGGGATGTATACAGGGTATGGAGGTGGGGGGGATATCGATGGTGATCTGGAGGGATGTGTACAGGGTATGGAGGTGGGGAGGAAATCGATGGGACTCTGGAGGGGATGTATACAGGGTATGGAGGTGGGGGGGATATCGATGGTGATCTGGAGGGGATGTGTACAGGGTATGGAGGTGGGGAGGAAATCGATGGGACTCTGGAGGGGATGTATACAGGGTATGGAGGTGGGGGGGATATCGATGGTGATCTGGAGGGGATGTGTACAGGGTATGGAGGTGGGGAGGATATCGATGGTACTCTGGAGGGGATGTGTACAGGGTATGGAGGTGGGGGAGGATATCGATGGTACTCTGGAGGGGATGTGTACAGGGTATGGAGGTGGGGAGGATATCGATGGTGCTCTGGAGGGGATGTGTACAGGGTATGGAGGTGGGGGAGGATATCAATGGTGCTCTGGAGGGGATATGTACAGGGTATGGAGGTGGGGAGGATATCGATGGTACTCTGGAGGGATGTGTACAGGGTATGGAGGTGGGGTAGGATATCGATGGTGCTCTGGAGGGAATGTGTACAGGGTATGAAGGTGGGGGAGGATATCGATGGTGCTTGGGAGGGGATGTGTACAGGGTATAGAGGTGGGGAGGATATCGATGGTGCTCTGGAGGGAATGTGTACAGGGTATGAAGGTGGGGGAGGATATCGATGGTGCTCGGGAGGGGATGTGTACAGGGTATAGAGGTGGGGAGGATATCGATGGTGCTCTGGAGGGGATGTGTACAGGGTATGGAGGTGGGGAGGATATCGATGGTGCTCTGGAGGGGATGTGTACAGGGTATGGAGGTGGGGAGGATATCGATGGTGCTCTGGAGGGGATGTGTACAGGGTATGGAGGTGGGGAGGATATCGATGGTACTCTGGAGGGGATGTATACAGGGTATGGAGGTGGGGGAGGATATCCCTGCTGCTCTGGAGGGGATGTGTACAGGGTATGGAGGTGGGGAGGATATCGATGGTGCTCTGGAGGGGATGTGTACAGGGTATGGAGGTGGGGGAAGATATCGATGGTACTCTAGAGGGGATGTGTACAGGGTATGGCGGTGGGGAGGATATCGATGGTACTCTGGAGGGGATGTGTACAGGGTATGGAGGTGGGGGAGGATATCGATGGTACTCTGGAGGGGATGTGTACAGGGTATGGCGGTGGGGAGGATATCGATGGTACTCTGGAGGGGATGTGTACAGGGTATGAAGGTGGGGGAGGATATCGATGGTGCTCTGGAGGGATGTGTACAGGGTATGGCGGTGGGGAGGATATCGATGATACTCTGGAGGGGATGTGTAGAGGTATGGAGGTGGGGAGGATATCGATGGTGATCTGGAGGGGGATGTGTACAGGGTATGGAGGTGAGGAGGATATCGATGGTGCTCTGGAGGGGATGTGTACAGGGTATGGCGGTGGGGAGGATATCGATGGTACTCTGGAGGGATGTGTACAGGGTATTGAGGTGGAGGAGGATAACCGGGTGCCCTGGAGAGGATATGTACAGGAGTATGGAGGTGGGGAGGATATCGATGGTACTCTGGAGGGGATGTGTAGAGGGTATGGAGGTGGGGAGGATATCGATGGTGATCTGGAGGGGGATGTGTACAGGGTATGGCGGTGGGGAGGATATCGATGATACTCTGGAGGGGATGTGTACAGGGTATGGAGGTGGGGGAGGATATCGATGGTGATCTGGAGGGGGATGTGTACAGGGTATGGAGGTGAGGAGGATATCGATGGTGCTCTGGAGGGGATGTGTACAGTGTATGGAGGTGGGGAGGATATCGATGGTACTCTGGAGGGGATGTGTACAGGGTATGGAGGTGGGGAGGATATCGATGGTGCTCTGGAGGGGATGTGTACAGGGTATGGAGGTGGGGAGGATATCGATGGTGCTCCGGAGGGGATGTGTACAGGGTATGGAGGTGGGGAGGATATCGATGGTGCTCTGGAGGGGATGTGTACAGGGTATGGAGGTGGGGGAAGATATCGATGGTACTCTGGAGGGGATGTGTACAGGGTATGGAGGTAGGGAAGATATCGATGGTACTCTGGAGGGGATGTATACAGGGTATGAAGGTGGGGAAGATATCGATGGTACTCTGGAGGGGATGTGTACAGGGTATGGAGGTGGGGGAGGATATCGATGGTACTCTGGAGGGGATGTGTACAGGGTATGGAGGTGGGGAGGATATCGATGGTACTCTGGAGGGGATGTATACAGGGTATGGAGGTGGGGAGGATATCGATGGTGCTCTGGAGAGGATGTGTACAGGGTATGGAGGTGGGGAGGATATCGATGGTGCTCTGGAGGGGATGTATACAGGGTATGGAGGTGGGGAGGATATCGATGGTACTCTGGAGGGGATGTATACAGGGTATGGAGGTGGGGAGGATATCGATGGTGCTCTGGAGGGGATGTGTACAGGGTATGGAGGTGGGGGAGGATATCGATGGTACTCTGGAGGGGATGTGTACAGGGTATGGAGGTGAGGAGGATATCGATGGTGCTCTGGAGGGAATGTGTACAGGGTATGGAGGTGGGGGAGGATATCAATGGTACTCCGGAGGGGATGTATACAGGGTATGGAGGTGGGGAGGATATCAATGGTGATCTGGAGGGAATGTGAATAGGGTATGGAGGTGGGGAGGATATCGATGGTACTCTGGAGGGGATGTGTACAGGGTATGAAGGTGGGGGAGGATATCGATGGTACTCTGGAGGGGATGTGTACAGGGTATGGAGGTGGGGAGGATATCGATGGTGATCTGGAGGGAATGTGTACAGGGTATGGAGGTGGGGAGGATATCGATGGTACTCTGGAGGGAATGTGTACAGGGTATGGAGGTGGGGAGGATATTGATGGTACTCTGGAGCGGATGTGTACAGGGTATGGAGGTGGGGAGGATATCGATGGTACTCTGGAGGGGATGTGTACAGGGCATGGTGGTGGGGAGGATATCGATGGTGATCTGGAGGGAATGTGTACAGGGTATGGAGGTGGGGAGGATATCGATGGTACTCTGGAGGGAATGTGTACAGGGTATGGAGGTGGGGGAGGATATCGATGGTACTCTGGAGCGGATGTGTACAGGGTATGGAGGTGGGGGAGGATATCGATGGTGATCTAAGGGGATGTGTACAGGGTATGGAGGTGGGGAGGAAATCGATGGGACTCTGGAGGGGGATGTGTACAGGGTATGGAGGTGGGGAGGATATCGATGGTGCTCTGGAGGGGATGTGTACAGGGTATGGAGGTGGGGAGGATATTGATGGTACTCTGGAGGGGATGTGTACAGGGTATGGAGGTGGGGGAGGATATCAATGGTACTCTGGAGGGGATGTATACAGGGTATGGAGGTGGGGGAGGATATCGATGGTACTCTGGAGGGGATGTGGAGGGGATGTATACAGGGTATGGAGGTGGGGGAGGATATCGATGGTACTCTGGAGGGGATGTGTACAGGGTATGGAGGTGGGGAGCATATCGATGGTACTCTTGAGGGGATGTGTACAGGGTATAGAGGTGGGGGAGGATATCCCTGCTGCTCTGGAGGGGATGTGTACAGGGTATGGAGGTGGGGAGGATATTGATGGTACTCTGGAGGGGTGTGTACAGGGTATGGAGGTGGGGAGCATATCGATGGTACTCTTGAGGGATGTGTACAGGGTATAGAGGTGGGGGAGGATATCCCTGCTGCTCTGGAGGGATGTGTACAGGGTATGGAGGTGGGGAGGATATCGATGGTACTCTGGAGGGATGTGTACAGGGTATGGAGGTGGGGAGGATATCGATGGTGCTCTGGAGGGGATGTGTACAGGGTATGGAGGTGGGGGAGGATATCGATGGTGATCTGGAGGGAATGTGTACAGGGTATGAAGGTGGGGAGGATATCGATGGTGCTCGGGAGGGATGTGTACAGGGTATGGAGTTGGGGAGGATATCGATGGTGATCTGGAGGGGATGTGTACAGGGTATGGAGGTGGGGAGGAAATCGATGGGACTCTGGAGGGGATGTATACAGGGTATGGAGGTGGGGAGGATATCGATGGTATTCTGGAGGGGATGTATACAGGGTATGGAGGTGGGGAGGATATCGATGGTGCTCTGGAGGGATGTGTACAGGGTATGGAGGTGGGGAGGATATCGATGGTGCTCTGGAGGGATGTGTACAGGGTATGGAGGTGGGGAGGATATCGATGGTGCTCTGGAGGGATGTGTACAGGGTATGGAGGTGGGGAGGATATCGATGGTGATCTGGAGGGGATGTGTACAGGGTATGGAGGTGGGGAGGATATCGATGGTGCTCTGGAGGGGATGTGTACAGGGTATGGAGGTGGGGAGGATATTGATGGTACTCTGGAGGGGATGTGTACAGGGTATGGAGGTGGGGAGGATATCAATGGTACTCTGGAGGATGTATACAGGGTATGGAGGTGGGGGAGGATATCGATGGTACTCTGGAGGGGATGTGTACAGGGTATGGAGGTGGGGAGCATATCGATGGTACTCTTGAGGGGATGTGTACAGGGTATAGAGGTGGGGGAGGATATCCCTGCTGCTCTGGAGGGGATGTGTACAGGGTATGGAGGTGGGGGAGGATATTGATGGTACTCTGGAGGGGGTGTGTACAGGGTATGGAGGTGGGGAGCATATCGATGGTACTCTTGAGGGGATGTGTACAGGGTATAGAGGTGGGGGAGGATATCCCTGCTGCTCTGGAGGGGATGTGTACAGGGTATGGAGGTGGGGAGGATATCGATGGTACTCTGGAGGGGATGTGTACAGGGTATGGAGGTGGGGGAGGATATCGATGGTGCTCTGGAGGGGATGTGTACAGGGTATGGAGGTGGGGGAGGATATCGATGGTGATCTGGAGGGAATGTGTACAGGGTATGAAGGTGGGGGAGGATATCGATGGTGCTCGGGAGGGGATGTGTACAGGGTATGGAGTTGGGGAGGATATCGATGGTGATCTGGAGGGGATGTGTACAGGGTATGGAGGTGGGGAGGAAATCGATGGGACTCTGGAGGGGATGTATACAGGGTATGGAGGTGGGGAGGATATCGATGGTATTCTGGAGGGGATGTATACAGGGTATGGAGGTGGGGGAGGATATCGATGGTGCTCTGGAGGGGATGTGTACAGGGTATGGAGGTGGGGAGGATATCGATGGTGCTCTGGAGGGGATGTGTACAGGGTATGGAGGTGGGGAGGATATCGATGGTGCTCTGGAGGGGATGTGTACAGGGTATGGAGGTGGGGAGGATATCGATGGTGATCTGGAGGGGATGTGTACAGGGTATGGAGGTGGGGAGGATATTGATGGTGCTCTGGAGGGGATGTGTACAGGGTATGGAGGTGGAGAGGATATTGATGGTGATCTGGAGGGAATGTGTACAGGGTATGGAGGTGGGGGAGGATATCAATGGTACTCTGGAGGGGATGTGTACAGGGTATGGAGGTGAGGAGCATATCGATGGTACTCTTGAGGGGATGTGTACAGGGTATAGAGGTGGGGGAGGATATCCCTGCTGCTCTGGAGGGATGTGTACAGGGTATGGAGGTGGGGGAGGATATCGATGGTACTCTGGAGGGGATGTGTACAGGGTATGGAGGTGGGGAGGATATCGATGGTGCTCTGGAGGGGATGTGTACAGGGTATGGAGGTGGGGAGGATATCGATGGTACTCTGGAGGGGATGTATACAGGGTATGGAGGTGGGGGGGATATCGATGGTATTCTGGAGGGGATGTATACAGGGTATGGAGGTGGGGGAGGATATCGATGGTACTCTGGAGGGGATGTGTACAGGGTATGGAGGTGGGGAGGATATCGATGGTGCTCTGGAGGGGATGTGAACAGGGTATGGAGGTGGGGAGGATATCCCTGGTGCTCTGGAGGGATGTGTACAGGGTATGGAGGTGGGGGAGGATATCGATGGTACTCTGGAGGGGATGTGTACAGGGTATGAAGGTGGGGAGGATATCGATGGTGCTCTAGAGGGGATGTGTACAGGGTATGGAGGTGGGGAGGATATCAATGGTGCTCTGGAGGGGATGTGTACAGGGTATGGAGGTGGGGAGGATATCGATGGTGCTCCGGAGGAGATGTGTACAGGGTATGGAGGTGGGGAGGATATCCCTGGTGATCTGGAGGGGATGTGTACAGTGTATGGAGGTGGGGAGGATATCGATGGTACTCTGGAGGGGGATGTGTACAGGGTATTGTAGTGGACAGAGGATATCCCTGGTGCTCTGGAGGGGATGTGTACAGGGTATGGTGGTGGGGAGGATATCCCTGGTACTCCGGAGGGGATGTGTACAGGGTATGGAGGTGGGAAGGGTATCCCTGGTGATCTGGAGGGGATGTGTACAAGGTATGGAGGTGGGGAGGATATCGATGGTACTCTGGAGGGGGATGTGTACAGGGTATTGTAGTGGACAGAGGATATCCCTGGTGCTCTGGAGGGGATGTATACAGGGTATGGTGGTGGGGAGGATATCTCTGGTACTCCGGAGGGGATGTGTACAGGGTATGGGGGTGGGGAGGATATCCCTGGTGATCTGGAGGGGATGTGTACAGGTTATTGTAGTGGACAGAGGATATCCCTGGTGATCTGGAGGGGCTGTCTATAGGATATTAAGGTGGAGGGATACAAATGATGGAGGGAATATGCTTCATTTTCTGCATTTAGTTGCTGACCTGTAATTCTGGTGATTTTTGGCTCAGGTCAGAGAAGGCATCACCCAGGGCCCTCTGAGTCTGTACCAAGTTGTAGAAATGGGCGGTCAGGGCTCTGGCCAGCTGCAGGACCCCTTCATACTTTCGCTTAGTGTCTCTAAGAAGCTCAATTTGGGTCTCCAACTCCAAGTCCACCGTACGAGACCCCCGGCCAAAGCGCTCGGAGATTAACTGTTTTGTGCACTGCAGGGATGAGAGAGCGGTCAGTAATATCAAATGGCGTAAAATGATGGCTCAGGCGTGTACAGACAATGGGACAGCGGGACGGGCAATAGCAGCTTAAATACTCGAGACCCCTCTTACTTTATATGTGTTGATTCCCCACTTCTTCATCATGTCAAATTTTTCCACAGCTAAACCTCGAGACATCTCCTCAGACGTGAGTGAAGGGTGTGAGGAAGGCTGAGACATGGATCCTGCAAGGAAAGACAACACAATCACAACCAGGAATAGGGGGCACGCACAAACACTACTCTCATCATCCGCTAATGAGACACCTAGCGTCACGTGAGGGTCAGTCAGCTGAGAGTCCAGGATCTGGTCATGGGGGTACGGGCTGCAGGTTGGGAATGATTTCAATAGTCACCTCCCTGTCAGGAAAAAGTTCTACTGGTCAGCTGGGCCGGATGACACCCGAAGACATTCACCACAATCCCTACATGAAGGTTGGACCAAAGCAATCATCTTTCTGTAGGGACAAAGACTCTGTCCAAACAACCAATGCTGTACCTCGCCAACAAATGTGGGGAGGGGGGGGCTCACAATCAGCTGGAGGGTCCTCACCATAACTAGGATATGCCTTATACTGAACTGAAGGGAACGTCATCACCTACTGGGGGCGTCCTCACCATAACTAGAAGATGCCTTATACTGAACTGAAGGGAACGTCATCACCTACTGGGGGCGTCCTCACCACAACTAGGATATGCCTTATACTGGACTGAAGGGAAAGTCATCAACTACTGGGGGCGTTCTCACCACAACCAGGAGATGCCCTACACTGAACCGAAGGGCACGTCATCACCTACTGGGGGCGTCCTCACCACAACCAGAAGATGCCTTATACTGAACTGAAGGGGACGTCATCAACTACTGGGGGGGTCCTCACCACAACCAGGAGATGCCTTACACTAAACTGAAGGGGACGTCATCAACTACTGGGGGCGTCCTTACCACAACCAGGAGATGCCTTACACTAAACTGAAGGGGACGTCATCAACTACTGGGGGGTCCTCACCAAAACTAGAAGATGCCCTATACTGAACTGAAGGGGACGTCATCAACTACTGGGGGGGTTCTTACCACAACCAGGAGGTGCCTTACACTAAACTGAAGGGCACGTCATCAACTACTGGGGGGTCCTCACCACAACTAGGAGATGCCTTATACTGAACTGAAGGGCACGTCATCAACTACTGGGGGGGTTCTCAACACAACTAGAAGATGCCCTACAGTGAACCGAAGGGCACGTCATCACCTACTTGGGGCGTCCTCACAACAACCAGGAGATACCTTACACTAAACTGAAGGGCACGTCATCAACTACTGGGGGGGTCCTCACCACAACCAGGAGATGCCATACACTAAACTGAAGGGGACGTCATCAACTACTGGGGGGTCCTCACCACAACCAGGAGATGCCATACACTAAACTGAAGGGCACGTCATCAACTACTGGGGGGTCCTCACCACAACCCGGAGATGCCTTTTACTGGACTGAAGGGCACGTCATCAACTACTGGGGGGCGGTCCTCCCCACAACCAGGAGATGTCTTATACTGAACCGAAGGGCATGTCGTCAACTACTGGGGGGTCCTCACCACAACTATGAGATGCCCTATACTGAACCGAAGGGGACGTCATCAACTACTGGGGAGGTCCTCACCACAACCAGGAGATGCCTTATACTGCACCGAAGGGCACGTCATCAACTACTGGGGGGGACCTCACCACAACTAGGAGATGCCTCATACTGGACTGAAGGGCATCAACTACTGGGGGGTCCTCACCACAATCAGAAGATGCCTTATACTGGACTGAAGGGCAAGTCATCAACTACTGGGTGGTCCTCACCATAACTAGGAGACGCCTTATACTGAACAGAAGGGCACGTCATCACCTACTGGGGGGTCCTCACCACAACCAGAAGATGCCTTATACTGAACCGAAGGGGACGTCATCAACTACTGGGGGGTCCTCACCACAACTAGGATATGCCTTATACTGAACTGAAGGCCACGTCATCAACTACTGGGGGTGTCCTTACCACAACGAGGAGATGCCTTAAACTGAACCGAAGGGCACGTCATCAACTACTGGGGGGGTCCTCACCACAAATAGAAGATGTTTCATACTGAACTGAAGGGCACGTCATCAACAATTGGGGGGATCCTCACCACAACCAGGAGATGCCTTATACTGAACTGAAGGGCACGTCATCAACTACTGGGGGGTCCTCACCACAACTAGGAGATGTCTTACACTGAACCGAAGGGCACGTCATCCACTACTGGGGGGTCCTCACCACAACTAGGAGATGCCTTATACTGAACCGAAGGGCAAGTCATGAACCACTGGGGGGGGTCCTCACCACAACCAAGAGATGCCTTATACTGAACCGAAGGGCACATCATCAACCACAACTAGGGAGTGCCTCACAATCAACTGGAGGGTACCTCACCACAGCTAGGAAGTGCCTCACATTGAACTGGAGGGTACCTCACCACAACTAAGAGGTGCCTCACACTGATGCTGTGGAGGGTGTCTGTGGTACTGTAGTTGGCTGATTGGTAAACTGTGTCAATAAATTCTAAAATGATAAAGGAGAAAGCACTAAAATGACGGCCTCAGAATTACTACCAAGCACAGAACTCTAGCTGGAGTCTACGGCTTCTAAACTCTAGCGCTCTACAAATATCGGGAAGTCTATGACTTTTACCTGAGTCTCTATCATGACTGGCTATCCTGCAGGCTGCTGATTGGCTGGGAGAAACAAGGGGCGTTCTGGGAATGCTCCAACTATTGGGCTGAGTATCTAAAGTCATATGAAGAAATATGAGGAAGAGAGGGAAAACGGAGGAACAAATGGCCCAGAAGAATAAACGACATGAGAGGAGAGAAAAAGAGAAGTAATGAGTAGATGGAATAAAATACAAATGTAAAGCATAAAATAGGAGAGATTTGGATGGAAGATGAGAAAGAAGGAGTAGTGGTGAAGGTGGAAGATGAATGAAGAGCGAGGAGGAGGAGAGATGTGGATAGAAGATGATAAGAAGGAAGGAGTAATGGTGAAGGTGGAAGATGAATGAAGAGTGAGAAGGAGAAGAGATGTGGATGGAAGATGATAAGAAGGAAGGAGTAATGGTGAAGATGCAAGATGAATGAAGAGTGAGAAGGAGAAGAGATGTGGATAGAAGATGATAAGAAGGAAGGAGTAATGGTGAAGGTGGAAGATGAATGAAGAGTGAGAAGGAGAAGAGATGTGGATGGAAGATGATAAGAAGGAAGGAGTAATGGTGAAGATGGAAGATGAATGAAGAGCGAGGAGGAGGAGAGATGTGGATGGAAGATGATAAGAAGGAAGGAGTAATGGTGAAGATGGAAGATGAATGAAGAGCGAGAAGGAGAAGAGATGTGGATGGAAGATGATAAGAAGGAAGGAGTAATGGTGAAGATGCAAGATGAATGAAGAGTGAGAAGGAGAAGAGATGTGGATAGAAGATGATAAGAAGGAAGGAGTAATGGTGAAGATGGAAGATGAATGAAGAGCGAGAAGGAGGAGAGATGTGGATGGAAGATAAGAAGGAAGGAGTGATGGTGAAGATGGAAGATGAATGAAGAGCGAGAAGGAGAAGAGATGTGGATGGAAGATGATAAGAAGGAAGGAGT
The DNA here is from genome assembly GCA_033119425.1 of Bufotes viridis. Lineage (NCBI taxonomy): Eukaryota > Metazoa > Chordata > Amphibia > Anura > Bufonidae > Bufotes > Bufotes viridis. The sequence goes on from CM065591.1 coordinate 510,505,873, forward strand.
AATGGTGAAGATGGAAGATGAATGAAGAGCGAGAAGGAGGAGAGATGTGGATGAAAGATAAGAAGGAAGGAGTAATGGTGAAGATGGAAGAATGAAGAGTGAGGAGGAGAAGAGATGTGGATGAAAGATAAGAAGGAAGGAGTGATGGTGAAGGTGGAAGATGAATGAAGAGCGAGGAGGAGAGATGTGGATGGAAGATAAGAAGGAAGGAGTAATGGTGAAGATGGAAGAATGAAGAGTGAGGAGGAGAAGAGATGTGGATGAAAGATAAGAAGGAAGGAGTAATGGTGAAGATGGAAGAAGAATGAAGAGTGAGAAGGATGAGAGATGTGGATGGAAGATAAGAAGGAAGGAGTAATGGTGAAGGTGGAAGATGAATGAAGAATGAGAAGGAGAAGAGATGTGGATGGAAGATGATAAGAAGGAAGGAGTAATGGTGAAGATGCAAGATGAATGAAGAGTGAGAAGGAGAAGAGATGTGGATAGAAGATGATAAGAAGGAAGGAGTAATGGTGAAGATGGAAGAAGAATGAAGAGTGAGAAGGATGAGAGATGTGGATGGAAGATAAGAAGGAAGGAGTAATGGTGAAGGTGGAAGATGAATGAAGAATGAGAAGGAGAAGAGATGTGGATGGAAGATAAGAAGGAAGGAGTAATGGTGAAGATGGAAGATGAATGAAGAGTGAGAAGGAGAAGAGATGTGGATGGAAGATAAGAAGGAAGGAGTAATGGTGAAGATTAATGAAGAGTGAGGAGGAGAAGAGATGTGGATGAAAGATAAGAAGGAAGGAGTGATGGTGAAGATAGAAGATGAATGAAGAGCGAGAAGGAGAAGAGATGTGGATGGAAGATAAGAAGGAAGGAGTAATGGTGAAGATTAATGAAGAATGAGGAGGAGAAGAGATGTGGATGGAAGATAAGAAGGAAGGAGTAATGGTGAAGATGGAAGATGAATGAAGAGCGAGAAGGAGAAGAGATGTGGATGAAAGATAAGAAGGAAGGAGTGATGGTGAAGGTGGAAGATGAATGAAGAGTGAGAAGGATGAGAGATGTGGATGGAAGATGATAAGAAGGAAGGAGTAATGGTTAAGGTGGAAGATGAATGAAGAATGAGAAGGAGAAGAGATGTGGATGGAAGATGATAAGAAGGAAGGAGTAATGGTGAAGATGGAAGATGAATGAAGGGCGAGAAGGAGAAGAGATGTGGATGGAAGATGATAAGAAGGAAGGAGTAATGGTGAAGATGAATGAAGAGTGAGGAGGAGAAGAGATGTGGATGGAAGATGATAAGAAGAAAGGAGTAATGGTGAAGATGGAAGATGAATGAAGAGTGAGGAGGAGAAGAGATGTGGATGGAAGATGATAAGAAGGAAGGAGTAATGGTGAAGGTGGAAGATGAATGAAGAGCGAGAAGGAGAAGAGATGTGGATAGAAGATGATAAGAAGGAAGGAGTAATGGTGAAGGTGGAAGATGAATGAAGAGTGAGGAGGAGAAGAGATGTGGATGGAAGATGATAAAAAGAAAGGAGTGATGGTTAGAGTAGAAATTGTAGGAAGGAGAACTGGTGACAATGTGAAGTGAAAACGCTCATAGGCAAAAGAAAACAGAAATGTGAGTTAGAAAAATGGTGAAGAAGACATGAGTGTCTTTCCTGAGAAACAGGATAATTAGCTGAAGTCACCCCAGAAGTCTCTTCTGCCCTGTGTCTGACTGGAAGGGATTCCTGGAATTAAAGGCATTTTCTGAGACTTCTATACTGATGACCTATCCTCTGTATAGGTCATCAGTATCTGATTGGTGGAGTCTGACACACGGGACCCCCGCGGATCGGCTTTTTGAGGAGGCAGTGGTGCTTGCAGTTCCCTAGGCCAGTGACGACACGTATCAGTCACGTGTCCTAGGAGCAGCTCAGCCTGACAGAGGTGAATGGGGCTGAGATTGACAACAAGCAGGTCATTAGGAAAAACAAACTCTCGGAGAACTCCTTTAAAGAGGTTGTCCCATTTCCCCTGTTCAGGGCTGCCGCTGGATTGACATTGGGGCATTGACTTGGATGTTGACTGACATCACAGACAATCAGCATGCTGATAAAGTCATGCGCTGCTTGACTGTGGCGGCAGGTTCCTGAGGCTGCTAGTGGAGCCGCTTCATTGTCGAGGGGCGCTGGAGAGCAGCTCCAAGACTACGGCACATGCCAAGGAACTGTTGTGCACAGACGATGCGAGGTGGCTGGGACACGAGCTGCTGTGCATGCGTGACATTCCTGAGATCCCAGCCACCACATACAAAGGAATCCCTCCCTGTACTGTGACTGTGTGGCCTCCGAGGCAGAGACCATACCCCCGACAACAAGCCGGCAGAAAAGATTCCGAAAAAGAGTAAAGGAGGCCCAATTAATAATACATTCCAATTAGTGGCATGTAGTTAAGATTCAGGTATGCCTGGAACCATTTAATGAGATGAGACAACCCCTTTAACTTCAGAAAAAGAGACCCTGCCACTGACCATTGGTAGACTGGGACCAGCATACGTGGTGCACTATGTTGTGGTCCTCAATGAGATCTCATTCTGTATGTCAGGAGCCGTGGTCCAGCTGTGGGCCTGTAGTGGGGACGTTAAGATCAAGATCTCCGCTCAGGTTCACTATTTTAATTATTTATTTAAATAGTAATTATCCATGTGTACGGCTGCCGAAACTGGCAACAAGAAGATGCAACCAAGGACCCTTCATCATAAACGGAGCAGACACTTCACCCACAACAAACTCATCCACGCCACAGAGAAGAAGCTATAGTGGCCTATAGACACCATATAATTACAAGACCTCCTGAAGAATAGAGGATCTTGCTTCCCGAAACCTTTACAACCACTGTTCAGAAGCAAACACTGGCCAAACGACTAGAGAGGAGAAGAGGTCCTCTGCCCTTAACGAAGAGGTACAGTAAGATTCCTGCACTCTAGACAGACAAACTCTGGGGGATATTCACTAAGCCACCAGAAATGGGTGTGCATAATAAACCTGGACCACCTTCTAACAGCGCTGCCTAGTTTTATGAAGTCTTAAAAGGTTGTCCCATCTCACCGTTTCCATGGCAAGTTGGGACAAAGCACTGGCCCTAGGTGGAATCAGTTAAGCGGGCCGGTGCTCTACTGTGTCAGTAACGCCCATCGCAGAGACTGAGCAGAACAAGTGAGACTGGACTCCCCCTTTAACTTAGACAGTATTAGTAAAGCTGGCCTTATAGCGCTCTACGCTGAAGACCACATTCCTGATCTCAACATTTGTGCTTCTCTGAAGGAAAAAAAAACGATTTCCAATACGGAGTAAAAGGTGTAGAGTTAGTCTGGACTCTTCGTCAGAGGTCAAACATTTATCCTGTGAAATGTCATAAATTCTTAGTCAAGAGAAGAGTTTTCATTTGAGAGCACAGACAGCCCAGCCCACCATAGAGAAGGAATGAAAAGCCCCCATAACAGCACCGAGAAGGAATTAACAGCCCCAGTAAAGGAGGAGCAGGAGACCCCAAATCCACACATCAGACTGAACTCAACCCAATCCACTACGCAGCTCATTACAATTTACCCCTAGAAAGGGTTTCGCCCAAATGACATTTATAATGAATCCACAGAAAAGAATATATATGTCTAATTGCTGGGACCCCCACAGATCTCTAGAATGGGGGTCCTAAGCATAGCATGAACTGCAGACTGAGCATGTGCAGTTCTGCTCTAGTCCATGGCTACGAGAAAGGCGAGTACAGCGCTATATGTGGATGTTGGGTCAGAATCCAAAAGATCGTCAAAAATGTTAATAAAGAGAAAGTCGTGATTAGGACAAATCCCAACGTAAATCCAGGATTTGGTGCAGTGGTAAAGGAATTTAATAGCAATTGTAATCACAGCAGAGGGAGAGAAAGTGGCCTTCACCAGAAGGTTACAGTTACAGCAAACGGCCCAACTGGTGAGGTCCCATGCATCAAGCTAGACCAGTCCAAAGAACATGCTCAGGCCATGTATACAGACAGTAACCTTGTCCCTCTGCACTCAGGAACCGCAGTCCAAGGTAGTTGGGGTTAAACTGCACGGCAGGCCCTAAACAAAACCAGACAACACAATCCATGACAGGGGAAGTCCACTAAAACAGAAAGGTTTATACAATGTAGGTCAACTTACACAACCCAAATTATTTATCATGTGTAAGAAAAACTGCTAAAATAAAACTGAATCATTGAAGATGTGCATTATGTGATAAGACCTTCAAGACTCTGCTCTAATTAGTCTACTTGAAGTATTAAACGATACTGGACATCACATCTTCTACACCCTCCATCATGGGGATCTCCATTACTTCCATCACTAGAACAGGACATCACATCTTCTACACCCTCTTTCATGGTGATCTCCATTACTTCCATCACTAGAACAGGGCATCACATCCTCTACACCCTCCATCATGGGGATTTCCATTACTTCCATCACTAGAATAGGACATCACATCCTCTACATGCTCCATCATGGGGATCTCCATTACTTCCATCACTAGAACAGGACATCGCATCCTCTACACCCTCCATCATGGGGATCTTCATTACTTCCATCACTAGAACAGGACATCGCATCCTCTACACCCTCCATCATGGGAATCTCCACTACTTCCATCACTAGAATAGGACATCACATCCTCTACATGCTCCATCATGGGGATCTCCATTACTTCCATTACTAGAACAGGACATCACATCCTCTACACCCTCCATCATGGGGATCTCCATTACTTCCATCACTAGAATAGGACATCACATCCTCTACATGCTCCATCATGGGGATCTCCATTACTTCCATTACTAGAACAGGACATCACATCCTCTACACCCTCCATCATGGGGATCTCCAATACTTCCATCACTAGAACAGGACATCGCATCCTCTACACCCTCCATCATGGTGATCTCCATTACTTCCATCACTAGAACAGGACATCGCATCCTCTACACCCTCCATCATGGTGATCTCCATTATTTCCATCACTAGAACAGGACATCACATCCTCTACACCCTCCATCATGGGGATCTCCATTACTTCCATCACTAGAACAGGACATCACATCCTCTACATGCTCCATCATGGGGATCTCCATTACTTCCATCACTAGAACAGGACATCACATCCTCTACACCCTCCATCATGGTGATCTCCATTACTTCCATCACTAGAACAGGACATCACATCTTCTACACCCTCCATCATGGGGATCTCAATCACTTCCATCACTAGAACAGGACATCACATCCTCTACACCCTCCATCATGGGGATCTCCATTACTTCCATCACTAGAACAGGACATCACATCTTCTACACCCTCCATCATGGGGATCTCCATTACTTCCATCACTAGAACAGGACATCACATCCTCTACACCCTCCATCATGGGGATCTCCATTACTTCCATCACTAGAACAGGACATCACATCCTCTACACCCTCCATCATGGGGATCTCCATTACTTCCATCACTAGAACAGGACATCACATCCTCTACACCCTCCATCATGGTGATCTCCATTACTTCCATCACTAGAACAGGACATCACATCCTCTACACCCTCCATCATGGGGATCTCCATTACTTCCATCACTAGAACAGGACATCACATCTTCTACACCCTCCATCATGGGGATCTCCATTACTTCCATCACTAGAACAGGACATCACATCCTCTACACCCTCCATCATGGGGATCTCCATTACTTCCATCACTAGAAAAGGACATCACATCTTCTACACCCTCCATCATGGGGATCTCCATTACTTCCATCACTAGAACAGGACATCACATCCTCTACACCCTCCATCATGGTGATCTCCATTACTTCCATCCCTAGAACAGGACATCACATCCTCTACACCCTCCATCATGGTGATCTCCATTACTTCCATCACTAGAACAGGACATCACATCCTCTACACCCTCCATCATGGGAATCTCCATTACTTCCATCACTAGAACAGGACATCACATCCTCTACACCCTCCATCATGGGAATCTCCATTACTTCCATCACTAGAACAGGACATCACATCCTCTACACCCTCCATCATGGGGATCTCCATTACTTCCATCACTAGAACAGGACATCACATCCTCTACACCCTCCATCATGGGGATTTCCATTACTTCCATCACTAGAACAGGACATCACATCATCTACACCCTCCATCATGGGGATCTCCAATACTTCCATCACTAGAACAGGACATCACATTATCTACACCCTCCATCATGGGGATCTCCATTACTTCCATCCCTAGAACAGGGCATCACATCCTCTACACCCTCCATCATGGGGATCTCCATTACTTCCATCACTAGAACAGGACATCACATCCTCTACACCCTCCATCATGGGGATCTCCAATACTTCCATCACTAGAACAGGACATCACATCCTCTACACCCTCCATCATGGTGATCTCCATTACTTCCATCACTAGAACAGGACATCACATCATCTACACCCTCCATCATGGTGATCTCCATTACTTCCATCACTAGAACAGGACATCACATCCTCTACACCCTTCATCATGGTGATCTCCATTACTTTCATCCCTAGAACAGGACATCACATCCTCTACACCCTCCATCATGGTGATCTCCATTACTTCCATCACTAGAACTGGACATTGCATCTTCTACACCCTCCATCATGTGGATCTCCATTACTTCCATCACTAGAACAGGACATCACATCCTCTACACCCTCCATCATGGGGATCTCCATTACTTCCATCACTAGAACACATCACATCCTCTACACCCTCCATCATGGGGATCTCCATTACTTCCATCACTAGAACACATCACATCCTCTACACCCTCCATCATGGGGATCTCCATTACTTCTATCACTAGAACAGGACATCACATCCTCTACACCCTCCATCATGGTGATCTCCATTACTTCCATCACTAGAACAGGACATCACATCCTCTACACCCTCCATCATGGGGATCTCCATTACTTCCATCACTAGAACAGGACATCACATCCTCTACACCCTCCATCATGGGGATCTCCATTACTTCCATCACTAGAACAGGACATCACATCATCCACACCCTCCATCATGGGGATCTCCAATACTTCCATCCCTAGAACAGGACATCACATCCTCTACACCCTCCATCATGGTGATCTCCATTACTTCCATCACTAGAACTGGACATTGCATCTTCTACACCCTCCATCATGTGGATCTCCATTACTTCCATCACTAGAACAGGACATCACATCCTCTACACCCTCCATCATGGGGATCTCCATTACTTCCATCACTAGAACACATCACATCCTCTACACCCTCCATCATGGGGATCTCCATTACTTCCATCACTAGAACAGACATCACATCCTCTACACCCTCCATCATGGGGATCTCCATTACTTCTATCACTAGAACAGGACATCACATCCTCTACACCCTCCATCATGGTGATCTCCATTACTTCCATCACTAGAACAGGACATCACATCCTCTACACCCTCCATCATGGGGATCTCCATTACTTCCATCACTAGAACAGGACATCACATCCTCTACACCCTCCATCATGGGGATCTCCATTACTTCCATCACTAGAACAGGACATCACATCATCCACACCCTCCATCATGGGGATCTCCAATACTTCCATCCCTAGAACAGGACATCACATCCTCTACACCCTCCATCATGGGGATCTCCATTACTTCCATCCCTAGAACAGGACATCACATCCTCTACACCCTCCATCATGGGTATCTCCATTACTTCCATCCCTAGAACAGGACATCACATCCTCTACACCCTCCATCATGGGGATCTCCATTACTTCCATCCCTAGAACAGGACATCACATCCTCTACACCCTCCATCATGGGGATCTCCATTACTTCCATCCCTAGAACAGGACATCACATCCTCTACACCCTCCATCATGGGGATCTCCATTACTTCCATCCCTAGAACAGGACATCACATCCTCTACACCCTCCATCATGGGTATCTCCATTACTTCCATCCCTAGAACAGGACATCACATCCTCTACACCCTCCATCATGGGGATCTCCATTACTTCCATCACTAGAACAGGACATCACATCCTCTACACCCTCCATCATGTGGATCTCCATTACTTCCATCCCTAGAACAGGACATCACATCCTCTACACCCTCTTTCATGGTGATCTCCATTACTTCCATCCCTAGAACAGGACATCACATCCTCTACACCCTCCATCATGGGGATCTCCATTACTTCCATCACTAGAACAGGACATCACATCATCTACACCCTCCATCATGGGGATCTCCATTACTTCCATCACTAGAACAGGACTTCACATCCTATACACCCTCCATCATGGGGATCTCCATTACTTCCATCACTAGAACACATCACATCCTCTACACCCTCCCATGGTGATCACCATTACTTCCATCCCTAGAACAGGACATTACATCCTCTACACCCTCCATCATGGTGATCTCCATTACTTCCATCCCTAGAACAGGACATCACATCCTCTACACCCTCCATCATGGGGATCTCCATTACTTCCATCACTAGAACAGGACATCACATCCTCTACACCCTCCATCATGGTGATCTCCAATACTTCCATCACTAGAACTGGACATTGCATCTTCTACACCCTCCATCATGGGGATCTCCATTACTTCCATCACTAGAACAGGACATCACATCCTCTACACCCTCCATCATGTGGATCTCCATTACTTCCATCCCTAGAACAGGACATCACATCCTCTACACCCTCTTTCATGGTGATCTCCATTACTTCCATCCCTAGAACAGGACATCACATCCTCTACACCCTCCATCATGGGGATCTCCATTACTTCCATCACTAGAACAGGACATCACATCATCTACACCCTCCATCATGGGGATCTCCATTACTTCCATCACTAGAACAGGACTTCACATCCTATACACCCTCCATCATGGGGATCTCCATTACTTCCATCACTAGAACAGGACATCACATCCTCTACACCCTCCATCATGGTGATCTCCATTACTTCCATCACTAGAACAGGACATCACATCCTCTACACCCTCCATCATGGTGATCTCCATTACTTCCATCACTAGAACAGGACATCACATCCTCTACACCCTCCATCATGGTGATCTCCATTATTTCCATCACTAGAACAGGACATCACATCCTCTATACCCTCCATCATGGGATCTCCATTACTTCCATCACTAGAACAGGACATCACATCCTCTCCACCCTCCATCATGGGGATCTCCAATACTTCCATCACTAGAACAGGACATCACATCCTCTACACACTCCATCATGGGGATCTCCATTACTTCCATCACTAGAACACATCACATCCTCTACACCCTCCATCATGGGGATCTCCATTACTTCCATCCCTAGAAGAGGACATCACATCCTCTACACCCTCCATCATGGGGATCTCCATTACTTCCATCACTAGAAGAGGACATCACATCCTCTACACCCTCCATCATGGGGATCTCTATTACTTCCATCACTAGAAGAGGACATCACATCCTCTACACCCTCCATCATGGGGATCTCCATTACTTCCATCACTAGAACAGGACATCACATCCTCTACACCCTCCATCATGGGGATCTCCATTACTTCCATCACTAGAACAGGACATCACATCCTCTACACCCTCCATCATGGGGATCTCTATTACTTCCATCCCTAGAACAGGACATCACATCCTCTACACCCTCCATCATGGGGATCTCCATTACTTCCATCACTAGAACAGGACATCACATCCTCTACACCCTCCATCATGGGGATCTCCATTACTTCCATTCCTAGAACAGGACATCGCATCCTCTACACCCTCCATCATAATGATCTCCATTACTTCCATCACTAGAAGAGGACATCACATCCTCTACACTCTCCATCATGGGGATCTCTATTACTTCCATCACTAGAATAGGACATCACATCCTCTACATGCTCCATCATGGGGATCTCCATTACTTCCATCCCTAGAACAGGACATCACATCCTCTACACCCTCAATCATGGGGATCTCCATTACTTCCATCACTAGAACAGGACATCACATCCTCTACACCCTCCATCATGGGGATTTCCGTTACTTTCATCCCTAGAACAGGACATCACATCCTCTACACCCTCCATCATGGGGATCTCCATTACTTCCATCCCTAGAACAGGACATCACATCCTCTACACCCTCCATCATGGGGATCTCCATTACTTCCATCACTAGAACAGGACATCACATCCTCTACACCCTCCATCATGGGAATCTCCACTACTTCCATCACTAGAACAGGACATCACATCCTCTACACCCTCCATCATGGGGATCTCCATTACTTCCATCACTGGAACAGAACATCACATCCTCTACACCCTCCATCATGGGGATCTCCATTACTTCCATCACTAGAACAGGACATTACATCCTCTACACCCTCCATCATGGGGATCTCCATTACTTCCATCACTAGAACAGGACATCACATCCTCTACACCCTCCATCATGGGGATCTCCATTACTTCCACTACTAGACCTGGTCCCACATCCTCCTCACTATCCATGAGAATCAGGGATTTGGAGTCATCGTCAGTTTTGGGTGGAACTGGAAGAAATATACAGAATAAAAATAAAAATAGTAATAGTAATATTTGATGTGGCCTGATTATTCGCAGGATGAAGAAACGGACATGACCACTTGGTTGGCTTGCTGACTCCCCAGCCCTGATCGTAATAACTTTATCTCAACTTTTTCATCTGTTTTCTTTCATTTCTTTTCTTCATTTCTCCAACTTTATAACGTCTGGATTGTGAACACAGCTTTTCTCAGACCTACGTGTCGTCACTGTTACACAGTAAGAGCAAACCCCGTGTTTGACTCTATGGTCCCACTGCATTTCATCGCTCGTCTACTTCTCGGTATGGCCACACTAGGTGGAATTTCCCATGTGAAGTTTGGTGTAATTCCACAGCAAAATCCACAACTACTGCCTGCAGATCGGTGACAGATCTTGAAGTGGATCCCGCAGCGTGAAGGTGTGATCTGATAACTCTGCCATGGGTGTAATACAATGTGGATTTCCACCTGCAAATCAACAGCATATCCACCATGTGAGAAGATACTCTCTGAACACTGTTCACATCTTCCCAGGCTTCAGCTCCAGGACATGAAGAGCCAACCCGAGGAGGAGAGTCTGCGCTGGAGACCTTGCCCTGAGGCCATAACAGCTCGGAGCGGACACTAGTCTGAGATCCAGAGCAAGCCTACCATGGGATCTCACAGGTTTACCATAAGGAGGTGTCGGGACACGTGGAGCTCAATGACCTCATGTAGATGAACCCGCTCTAGTGCAGACATTCCTGCTCATTCCTGCAGGATCGTATGACCACAAACCTTTTGGCTCCAGCACAAATGCTCTCTATTGAAAGTCCAGCTCACCTTCAATGGATACTCCGCGTGCACCGAAGGACAGGAGATCCAGAGCATGAAGAGAAAAATGGAAGGATCCGGCACTTCGATACTTTGCAGTAGAAAAATTTCCATTTATTGAGGCAACATAACTCCACGTCCATCCCCCAAAAAGCGTTAGATAAACTAGCCGATTTAGACCAGGTTATTATCAAAATGGCCGACAAAGGAGGCGCAGCGGTGGTTTTGGATAAAGATACGTATCGTCAACAAATGCTGAATATCTTATTGGATATGTCCACATACAGAAAACTGGATGGAGATCCTTTGATAGAATACCAGGGTAAATGCAAAAAGCTCCTTAGTGAAGGCTATGCTTCATGTCTACAATCCTCTTCACCTGCATATAGAATGGCATGGCCGATATATAGATGACCTGCTGCTTATTTGGAGCGGCCCTGTATCGGACATCCCAGAATTCACTGGAATAATAATCCACAGAGTCTTGGTTTTACGTGTACAACTGATGCACACAGTATTTGTTTACTGGATTATTATTGTATCTGAGATTTATCGCAAGGAAACCGCAGGCGACACGATTTTACATGCCAACAGTCCCCGTCAGAGGAATCCGTGTAGGAGAAGTCCTAAAAGCAGGAAGAATATGCAGCACCGACACAACCTTTCACAAGGAATGCCATGAGATCAGTCAGAGGCTGCGCGCGGAGGATGTTAGAAGGAGCCATAAAGACAGGACTTACTGTTCAAGAGGAACCAAAGGAGAGGGTCCATGTGTGAAACCTTAAAAGAGGGACTCTCCTTAATAATCCCCAGATAGCACAAAAAGAGAAAAGAACCCAGCGGCCTAATGGACAGTGGACAGTTTACAAGTATACCGCTCACCGATCCTGTAGGACGAGGACATTCTATATCAAATATGGAAAGATCTCCAAGAGCCCCCTGCTAAACGACTGCCACCTTCCTTATACCAATCCGCCAAACCTACAAGGCGTACCTGGCTTAAATTCAGGGGTTGTTAGGTGTGGCGCCCATCCCCGCAAAACCTGCCGTTTTGTTACTGTCAGAATGCAGACATTAATTGCAATAGCACAGGTGGCATTTACGTCACTTACGTCACTTACGTCACCTGCTGCACTATGTGCGACTTAATGCATGTTGCTAGTATTATACACAAATTTAAAATCAGGGTTCTAGAGCGTTTAAAGCATCTATCCAATCCCGCCATACCAGGTATATCTAATGCTGCGAGACACTATTACGGAACATGATCGCAAAGTTAACTCCTTCCATGCCAATGCCATAGAAAAAGTGTGTTCCCACTCCAGGGAGGGGATCCCAAAAAAGCAATATTGCCAAGAGAGGCTTTCTGGATCCTCAGAGCGAACACCGCAATGCCCTCGGGTCTCAACCTAAAGAGATCTCGTGGATTTCTATCGATAGAGGATCTCATCATAACGGCCTGTGTAACATTCCACCTTTCTGTATTGTCCTCCGTGTCTATTCACAAGGCCTGGCTTTGGCACCGATAGACTGGCGCTTTCTATGCGTGCTCACTAATGCACAGGGGTGACACTAATCCCTTGGTCTCCACTCCCATTTTGGGGCACTGACTTCCTCAGTTATATAGGGTCTCACTTTTGCTTCAACCTGTGTTACGACTAAGGACTTTGTCCGAAACGCACTAACGCTGTGATTTGAAGTGTCTGTACGTGGAGTTATGTTGCCTAAATGAATGGAAATTTTCCTACTGCAAAGTATCGAAGTGCCGGATCCACAAATGTTCTTATAATGTGAGATTTCTTATAATCTCCGGCCCGTTATCCAGGACTATACCACCCAGCGGACTCCACCCAGCGGACAAGTCCTTCATCAGCCCAAATCATTACTCTGCTTTTCTGACTCAGTTTACCAATAAGAGAGTGATAAATGGTAAGAAGCATGGCCTGCAGGGATGTGGGAGAGGGGCCCAGGACCATCAGAACCAAAAGAGGAGACAGACACTCGTCATGGAGTCTCGGTGAAGACTGAAGAGTAATCTGTAGGGGGTCCTCATCAGTACTACAGTCAGCTGGGGATAATCAGAGACCACACACTCACTTATGACCCACATCAATAAGCCCATGCACCCGGTGCTCACGACATCATCAAGGTGACATCATCAGTGTCCTTACATTCTGCCCCTCACACACAGATACCAAGGTGACATCATCAGTGTCCTTACATTCTGCCCCTCAGACACAGATACCGAGGTGACATCATCAGTGTCCTTACATTCTGCCCCTCACGCACAGATACCGAGGTGACATCATCAGTGTCCTTACATTCTGCCCCTCACACACAGATACCGAGGTGACATCATCAGTGTCCTTACATTCTGCCCCTCACGCACAGATACCGAGGTGACATCATCAGTGTCCTTACATTCTGCCCCTCAGGCACAGATACCGAGGTGACATCATCAGTATCCTTACATTCTGCCCCTCACACACAGATACCGAGGTGACATCATTAGTGTCCTTACATTCTGCCCCTCAGACACAGATACCGAGGTGACATCATCAGTGTCCTTACATTCTGCCCCTCACACACAGATACCGAGGTGACATCATCAGTGTCCTTACATTCTGCCCCTCAGGCACAGATAACGAGGTGACATCATCAGTGTCCTTACATTCTGCCCCTCACACACAGATGCCGAGGTGACATCATCAGTGTCCTTACATTCTGCCCCTCACACACAGAAGCCGAGGTGACATCATCAGTGTCCTTACATTCTGCCCCTCAGACACAGATACCGAGGTGACATCATCAGTGTCCTTACATTCTGCCCCTCAGACACAGATACCGAGGTGACATCATCAGTGTCCTTACATTCTGCCCCTCACGCACAGATACCGAGGTGACATCATCAGTGTCCTTACATTCTGCCCCTCACGCACAGATACCGAGGTGACATCATCAGTGTCCTTACATTCTGCCCCTCACGCACAGATACCGAGGTGACATCATCAGTATCCTTACATTCTGCCCCTCACGCACAGATACCGAGGTGACATCATCAGTGTCCTTACATTCTGCCCCTCAGGCACAGATACCGAGGTGACATCATCAGTGTCCTTACATTCTGCCCCTCAGGCACAGATACCGAGGTGACATCATCAGTGTCCTTACATTCTGCCCCTCAGGCACAGATACCGGGGTGACATCATCAGTGTCCTTACATTCTGCCCCTCACACACAGATACCGAGGTGACATCATCAGTGTCCTTACATTCTGCCCCTCACGCACAGATACCGAGGTGACATCATCAGTGTCCTTACATTCTGCCCCTCAGGCACAGATACCGAGGTGACATCATCAGTGTCCTTACATTCTGCCCCTCACACACAGATACCGAGGTGACATCATCAGTGTCCTTACATTCTGCCCCTCAGGCACAGATACCGAGGTGACATCATCAGTGTCCTTACATTCTGCCCCTCACGCACAGATACCGAGGTGACATCATCAGTGTCCTTACATTCTGCCCCTCACACACAGATACCGAGGTGACATCATCAGTGTCCTTACATTCTGCCCCTCAGACACAGATACCGAGGTGACATCATCAGTGTCCTTACATTCTGCCCCTCACACACAGATACCGAGGTGACATCATCAGTGTCCTTACATTCTGCCCCTCAGGCACAGATACCGAGGTGACATCATCAGTGTCCTTACATTCTGCCCCTCAGACACAGATACCGAGGTGACATCATCAGTGTCCTTACATTCTGCCCCTCACGCACAGATACCGAGGTGACATCATCAGTGTCCTTACATTCTGCCCCTCACGCACAGATACCGAGGTGACATCATCAGTGTCCTTACATTCTGCCCCTCACGCACAGATACCGAGGTGACATCATCAGTGTCCTTACATTCTGCCCCTCACACACAGATACCGAGGTGACATCATCAGTGTCCTTACATTCTGCCCCTCAGACACAGATACCGAGGTGACATCATCAGTGTCCTACATTCTGCCCCTCAGGCACAGATACCGAGGTGACATCATCAGTGTCCTTACATTCTGCCCCTCAGACACAGATACCGAGGTGACATCATCAGTGTCCTTACATTCTGCCCCTCAGGCACAGATACCGAGGTGACATCATCAGTGTCCTTACATTCTGCCCCTCACACACAGATACCGAGGTGACATCATCAGTGTCCTTACATTCTGCCCCTCAGACACAGATACCTAGGTGACATCATCAGTGTCCTTACATTCTGCCCCTCAGGCACAGATAACGAGGTGACATCATCAGTGTCCTTACATTCTGCCCCTCAGACACAGATACCGAGGTGACATCATCAGTGTCCTTACATTCTGCCCCTCACACACAGATACCGAGGTGACATCATCAGTGTCCTTACATTCTGCCCCTCACACACAGATACCGAGGTGACATCATCAGTGTCCTTACATTCTGCCCCTCACACACAGATACCGAGGTGACATCATCAGTGTCCTTACATTCTGCCCCTCAGGCACAGATACCGAGGTGACATCATCAGTGTCCTTACATTCTGCCCCTCACACACAGATACCGAGGTGACATCATCAGGATCCTTACATTCTGCCCCTCACGCACAGATACCGAGGTGACATCATCAGTGTCCTTACATTCTGCCCCTCACACACAGATACCGAGGTGACATCATCAGTGTCCTTACATTCTGCCCCTCAGACACAGATACCGAGGTGACATCATCAGTATCCTTACATTCTGCCCCTCAGGCACAGATAACGAGGTGACATCATCAGTGTCCTTACATTCTGCCCCTCACACACAGATGCCGAGGTGACATCATCAGTGTCCTTACATTCTGCCCCTCACACACAGAAGCCGAGGTGACATCATCAGTATCCTTACATTCTGCCCCTCACACACAGATACCGAGGTGACATCATCAGTGTCCTTACATTCTGCCCCTCACACACAGATACCGAGGTGACATCATCAGTGTCCTTACATTCTGCCCCTCACACACAGATACCGAGGTGACATCATCAGTATCCTTACATTCTGCCCCTCACACACAGATACCGAGGTGACATCATCAGTATCCTTACATTCTGCCCCTCACACACAGATACCGAGGTGACATCATCAGTGTCCTTACATTCTGCCCCTCACACACAGATACCGAGGTGACATCATCAGTGTCCTTACATTCTGCCCCTCACACACAGATACCGAGGTGACATCATCAGTGTCCTTACATTCTGCCCCTCACACACAGATACCGAGGTGACATCATCAGTGTCCTTACATTCTGCCCCTCAGACACAGATACCGAGGTGACATCATCAGTATCCTTACATTCTGCCCCTCACACACAGATACCGAGGTGACATCATCAGTGTCCTTACATTCTGCCCTCACACACAGATACCGAGGTGACATCATCAGTGTCCTTACATTCTGCCCCTCACACACAGATACCGAGGTGACATCATCAGTATCCTTACATTCTGCCCCTCACACACAGATACCGAGGTGACATCATTAGTGTCCTTACATTCTGCCCCTCAGACACAGATACCGAGGTGACATCATCAGTGTCCTTACATTCTGCCCCTCACACACAGATACCGAGGTGACATCATCAGTGTCCTTACATTCTGCCCCTCACGCACAGATACCGAGGTGACATCATCAGTGTCCTTACATTCTGCCCCTCACACACAGATACCGAGGTGACATCATCAGTGTCCTTACATTCTGCCCCTCACACACAGATACCGAGGTGACATCATCAGTGTCCTTACATTCTGCCCCTCAGACACAGATACCGAGGTGACATCATCAGTGTCCTTACATTCTGCCCCTCACACACAGATACCGAGGTGACATCATCAGTGTCCTTACATTCTGCCCCTCACACACAGATACCGAGGTGACATCATCAGTGTCCTTACATTCTGCCCCTCACACATAGATACCGAGGTGACATCATCAGTGTCCTTACATTCTGCCCCTCACACACAGATACCGAGGTGACATCATCAGTATCCTTACATTCTGCCCCTCAGACACAGATACCGAGGTGACATCATCAGTGTCCTTACATTCTGCCCTCAGACACAGATACCGAGGTGACATCATCAGTGTCCTTACATTCTGCCCCTCACGCACAGATACCGAGGTGACATCATCAGTGTCCTTACATTCTGCCCCTCACACACAGATACCGAGGTGACATCATCAGTGTCCTTACATTCTGCCCCTCACACACAGATACCGAAGTGACATCATCAGTGTCCTTACATTCTGCCCCTCAGACAGAGACATCCAGACCAGTCCCAGAGACACAGGTGAGCCGGCCCCAGAGACACAGGTGAGCCGGCCCCAGAGACACAGGTGAGCCGGCCCCAGAGACACAGGTGAGCCGGCCCCAGAGACACAGGTGAGCCGGCCCCAGAGACACAGGTGAGCCGGCCCCAGAGACACAGGTGAGCCGGCCCCAGAGACACAGGTGAGCCGGCCCCAGAGACACAGGTGAGCCGGCCCCAGAGATACACATGAGCCTGCTGAACTCTCTTCCCACCCCCAGAGATACACATGGGCCGGCCCCAGAGATACACATGGGCCGGCCCCAGAGATACACATGGGCCGGCCCCAGAGATACACATGGGCCGGCCCCAGAGATACACATGGGCCACCCCAGAGATACACATGGGCCGGCCCCAGAGATACACATGGGCCGGCCCCAGAGATACACATGGGCCGGCCCCAGAGATACACATGGGCCGGCCCCAGAGATACACATGGGCCGGCCCCAGAGATA
Source organism: Bufotes viridis (assembly GCA_033119425.1). Classification (NCBI taxonomy): domain Eukaryota; kingdom Metazoa; phylum Chordata; class Amphibia; order Anura; family Bufonidae; genus Bufotes; species Bufotes viridis. The sequence continues at coordinate 510,524,232 of CM065591.1, forward strand.
CACATGGGCCGGCCCCAGAGATACACATGGGCCGGATAGACTCTCTTACCACCCCCTGAGATACACATAGGATGGCCAGACTCTCTTACCAGCCCAACCAGACTCGCTAACCTTTTAAACTGCTTGTGGGAATGATTCCTTCTGTGGTTCCTCCGTAACCTCCAGACACAATGCTCGTCTCGTTTAGGTTGGGGCCCGATACCATGACTTGCTGCAGATCCTACAAACATCAGAGGAAACACCTGAGATCAGTGCACAGAGTGGGCAATCCAGGGTAAATGCAGGCACATGGGGCAGGAGCACATCACCAAGCTTTCCTACAGTACTGAATGTTTAATCTGCCAGCAGTACCTAACGAAGCATACTGGCCATGCAGTTATCAGGAGAGCAGGCTGACGATGGGACATGCTCCTTGTTCTGACAATCTTGCCTCACTGACTTATGGCTGCAATACCAGAAGCATTCATGTATAGGAGGGGCACTCTAACAGGATGGCTCCCTCAAAACTTTCCCATCTATTTCCCAGCATAATAACTGATTGCTATAGGGGCAAATATGGAAAGATATCGGCATCAAAGGGAAGGAAAACCTGCACAACTGCTCCCGTGCTGTATGTGGATTGTATCAGCCACGAAGTGAACACTACGGCCCAGACGGGCAACTGTAGCATGCCACCACAGAAATATCCCCAAGCTGGAGCGCTCCTTAAAGGGGTCTTCCAGCATATGCTCAGGATAAGCCGTCAATATCAGATTTTGGGAGTCAGACAGCAGTCACCCCGCAGATCAGCTGTTCACACCAGTCGCCCAGCTCCGTCCACTACACAATCCATGGAGCGGAGCGGCTCTAGTACTGGACCTACTCTGAAACCCATCTGATACTGATGGTCTAACCTGAGGCTGCAGGTATTAAAATGCTGGATGTGGATGACAAGGAGCAGACCTCGCTGGTAACTTTACTGCCTCACACTGATCCTCTACAACCCCCATCATCCACACAGCTCAGTACGCCCTCATGTATTCTCAGCTCTGGACAGATGGACAATGTGCAGAACTGTCAGAATGCAGTCGTCACCTGCTCAAGACTCTCGTCCTCATTGATTGTCCCCGACACCCCGTTACTGCTGATGGGGATCTCCATGGTGGCCGCTTTGCTCATTATTCCTTCAGACATCTTGATCCTGCAATGAAGAAGAAACACCTCATAACCATCCTCAGCAACAACAGAAGACAATCCCCAAATAGCTTCCACTGCTGATGGACGCTTATCCCTACATGAGATCACAGAAATGAGTCTCATCAAACGTATACTGTCCTGGGTACTGTTGTGCTGCCCCTACATGTACAGTGCTGCTGGCAGCCGCTTATCTCTACATGAGATCACAGAAATGAGTCTCATCAAACGTATACTGTCCTGGGTACTGTTGTGCTGCCCCATACATGTACAGTGCTGCTGGCAGCCGCTTATCCCTACATGAGAGAACAGACATGAGCCTCATCATACGTATCTTCTCCTGGGTACTGCTGGGCTGCCCCTACATGTACAGTGCTGCTGGCAGCCGCTTATCCCTACATAAGAGCACGGATATGAGCCTCATCATACGTATACTGTCCTGGATACTGTTGTGCTGCCCCCTATATGTACAGTGCTACTGGCAGCCGCTTATCCGTACAAGAGCGCACAGACATGAGCCTCATCATACGTATACTCTCCTGGATACTCTTGTGCTGCCCCCTACATGTACAGTGCTACTGGCAGCCGCTTATCCCTACATGAGCTCACAGACATGAGCCTCATCATACTTATACTCTCCTGGATACTGTTGTGCTGCCCCCGACATGTACAGTGCTGCTGGCGGCCGCTTATCCGTACAAGAGCGCACAGACATGAGCCCCATCATACGTATACTCTCCTGGATACTGTTGTGCTGCCCCCTACATGTACAGTGCTACTGGCAGACACTTATTCCTACATGAGAGCACAGATATTAGTCTTATCATACGTATACTTTCCTGGATATTTTTGTGCAGCCCCCTACATGTACAGTGCTGCTGGCGGCCGCTTATCCCTACATGAGAGCAAAGACAAGAGCCTCATCATACGTATACTGTCCTGGATACTGTTGTGCTGCCCCCTACATATACAGTGCTGCTGGCACCCGCTTATCCCTACATGAGCTCACAGACATGAGCCTCATCATACTTATACTCTCCTGGATACTGTTGTGCTGCCCCCGACATGCACAGTGCTGCTGGCAGCCGCTTATCCCAACATGAGAGCACAGACAAGCGCCTCATCATACATACTGTATACTCTCCTGGGTACTGTTGTGCTGCCCCTACATGTACAGTGCTGCTGGCAGCCGCTTATCACTACATGAGAGCACAGACATGAGTCTCATCATACGTATACTGTCCTGGATACTGTTGTGCTGCCCCCTACATGTACAGTGCTGCTGGCAGCCGCTTATCCTTGAAAACTACAATTCCCAGAATCCTCCTTTCACTTCTGTAAAAGAGCAGATTAAGTTTGCATGCTGGGAGTTGTAGTTTCATAGCAGCTGGAGTGCCGAAGGTTGCTAATCCCTGCTGTATACTCTCCTGGATACTGTTGTGCTGCCCCTTACGTGTACAGTGCTGCTGGTAGCCGCTTATCCCTACATGAGCGCACAGACATGAGCTTCATCATACGTATACTGTCCTGGATACTGTTGTGATGCCCCCTACATGTACAGTGCTGCTGGCAGCCGCCTATCCCTACATGAGAGCACAGACATTAGTCTTATCATACGTATACTGTCCTGGGTACTGTTGTGCTGCCCACTACATGTACAGTGCTGCTGGCGGCCGCTTATTCCTACATAAGAGCACAGACAGGAGTCTCATCACACATACTGTATACTCTCCTGAATACTGTTGTGAAGCCCACTACATGTACAGTGCTGCTGGCGGCCGCTTATCCCTACATGAGAGCACAGACATGAGTCTCATCATACATATACTGTCCTGGATACTGTTGTACTGCCCCCTACACGTACAGTGCTGCTGGCAGCTGCTTATCCCTAGATGAGAGCACAGATATGAGTCTCATCATACATACTGTATAGTCCCCTGGATACTGTTGTGCTGCCCCCTACATGTACAGTGCTGCTGGCAGCTGCTTATCCCTAGATGAGAGCACAGATATGAGTCTCATCATACATACTGTATAGTCCCCTGGATACGGTTGTGCTGCCCCCTACATGTACAGGGATGCTGGCAGCCGTTTATTCCTACATGAGAGCACAGACATGAGCCTCATCATACGTATACTCTCCTGGATACTGTTGTGCTGCCCCCTACATGTACACTGCTGCTGGCAGCCGCTTATCCCTACATGAGAGCACAGACATGAGCCTCATTATACGTACACTGTCCTGGGTACTGTTGTGCTGCCCCCTACATATACAGTGCTGCTGGCAGCCGCTTATCCTTCCATGAGCGCACAGACATGAGCCTCACCATACGTATACTCTCCTGGATACTGTTGTGCTGCCCCCTACATGTCCACTGCTGCTGGCGGCCACTTATCCCTACATGAGAGCACAGACATGAGCCTCATCATACATACTGTATAGTCCCCTGGATACTGTTGTGCTGCCCCCTACATGTACAGTGCTGCTGGCAGCCGCTTATCTCTACATGGGAGCACAGACATGAGCCTCATCATACGTATACTCCCCTGGATACTGTTCTACTGCCCCCAACATGTACAGTGCTGCTGGCAGCCGCCTATCCCTACATGAGAGCACAGACATGAGCCTCATCATACGTATACTCCCCTGGATACTGTTCTACTGCCCCCAACATGTACAGTGCTGCTGGCAGCCGCCTATCCCTACATGAGAGCACAGACATGAGTCTCATCATACGTATACTGTCCTGGATACTGTTGTACTGCCCCCTACATGTACAGTGCTGCTGGCAGCCGCTTATCCCTACATGAGAGTACAGACATGAGTCTCATCATACATACTGTATAGTCCCTTGGATACTGTTGTGCTGCCCCCTACATGTACAGTGCTGCTGGTGGCCGTTTATTCCTACATGAGAGCACAGACATGAGCCCCATCATACGTATACTCTTCTGGATACTGTTGTGCTGCCACCTACATGTACACTGCTGCTGGCAGCCGCTTATCCCGACATGAGCGCACAGACATGAGCTTCTTCATACATATACTGTCCTGGGTACTGTTGTGCTACCTCCTACAAGTACACTGCTGAGCTGCTCAATGTGGGCGGGGCTACAAAGTGACTGACAGCTCATATGTGCGCAGAAAGAGCAAGACTGTATCATACAGGAGTATATAAAAGGAGAAGAAAGGACATTCATGTATGGGGAGAAGTGGAGAGCCCCCTGGATAAATAGGGTGGAGCCCCCTGGATTAGGCAGGGGGGAGCCCCGTGTATTGGCAGGGGGGAGCCCCGTGTATTGGCAGGGGGGAGCTCCGTGTATTGGCAAGGGGGAGCCCCGTGTATTGGCAGGAGGGAGCCCCGTGTATTGGCAGGGGGGAGCCCCGTGTATTGGCAGGAGGGAGCCCCGTGTATTGGCAGGGGGGAGCCCCGTGTATTGGCAGGGGGGAGCCCCGTGTATTGGCAGGGGGGAGCCCCGTGTATTGGCAGGAGGGAGCCCCGTGTATTGGCAGGAGGGAGCCCCGTGTATTGGCAGGGGGGAGCCCTGTGTATTGGCAGGGGGGAGCTCCGTGTATTGGCAGGGGGGAGCCCCGTGTATTGGCAGGGGGGAGCCCCGTGTAATAATATGGGGCGATTCGTTTATTAGGAGGGGGGAGCCCCGTGAATTGGGAGGGGGCAATTTGTGTATTAGGATGGGGGAGCTGGACACACAGGGTCGGGCGGGCGAGGCTGGGTAATAATTTTCCAGGATGCAGTAAGTGGCAGAACAGGTTGTTCAGTAAACAGGGAGGAGGAGACGAGGATGCAGGTGACTGCGCAGGAATGTGTCTGCACAGGACACAAATACCACGCACTGGGCTAACTGCCTGTCCACATGATCGCCCAATACAGTGCACCACTATACACAGAGCGCACACGTGCACCACTATACACAGAGAGCACACGTGCACCACTATACACAGAGAGCACATGTGCACCACTATACACAGAGAGCACACGTGCACCACTATACACAGAGAGCACACGTGCACCACTATACACAGAGAGCACACGTGCACCGCTATACACAGAGAGCACACGTGCACCACTATACACAGAGCACGCACACTATGCACAGAGACACACGTGCACTATACAGAGAGCACACGTGCACCACTATACACAGAGAGCACATGTGCACCACTATACACAGAGAGCACACGTGCACCACTATACACAGAGAGCACACGTGCACCACTATACACAGAGAGCACACGTGCACCACTATACACAGAGAGCACACGTGCACCACTATACACAGAGAGCACACGTGCACCACTATACACAGAGAGCACACGTGCACCACTATACACAGAGAGCACACGTGCACCGCTATACACAGAGAGCACACGTGCACCACTATACACAGAGCGCACACGTGCACCACTATACACAGAGAGCACACGTGCACCACTATACACAGAGAGCACATGTACCACTATACACAGAGCACACGTGCACCACTATACACAGAGCACACGTGCACCACTATACACAGAGAGCACACGTGCACCACTATACACAGAGAGCACACGTGCACCACTATACACAGAGAGCACACGTGCACCACTATACACAGAGAGCACACGTGCACCACTATACACAGAGAGCACACGTGCACCACTATACACAGAGAGCACACGTGCACCACTATACACAGAGCACACGTGCACCACTATACACAGAGAGCACACGTGCACCACTATACACAGAGAGCACACGTGCACCACTATACACAGAGAGCACACGTGCACCACTATACACAGAGAGCACACGTGCACCACTATACACAGAGAGCACACGTGCACCACTATACACAGAGAGCACACGTGCACCACTATACACAGAGAGCACACGTGCACCACTATACACAGAGAGCACACGTGCACCACTATACACAGAGAGCACACGTGCACCACTATACACAGAGAGCACACGTGCACCACTATACACAGAGAGCACACGTGCACCACTATACACAGAGAGCACACGTGCACCACTATACACAGAGAGCACACGTGCACCACTATACACAGAGAGCACACGTGCACCACTATACACAGAGAGCACACGTGCACCACTATACACAGAGAGCACACGTGCACCACTATACACAGAGAGCACACGTGCACCACTATACACAGAGAGCACACGTGCACCACTATACACGAGAGCACACGTGCACCACTATACACAGAGAGCACACGTGCACCACTATACACAGAGAGCACACGTGCACCACTATACACAGAGAGCACACGTGCACCACTATACACAGAGAGCACACGTGCACCACTATACACAGAGAGCACACGTGCACCACTATACACAGAGAGCACACGTGCACCACTATACACAGAGAGCACACGTGCACCACTATACACAGAGCACACGTGCACCACTATACACAGAGAGCACACGTGCACCACTATACACAGAGAGCACACGTGCACCGCTATACACAGAGAGCACACGTGCACCACTATACACAGAGAGCACACGTGCACCACTATACACAGAGAGCACACGTGCACCACTATACACAGAGAGCACACGTGCACCACTATACACAGAGACACACGTGCACCACTATACACAGAGAGCACACGTGCACCGCTATACACAGAGAGCACACGTGCACCGCTATACACAGAGAGCACACGTGCACCGCTATACACAGAGAGCACACGTGCACCGCTATACACAGAGAGCAGAAGTGCACCGCTATACACAGAGAGCATGTGCACCGCTATACACAGAGCAGCACATGCACCGCTATACACAGAGAGCACACGTGCACCGCTATACACAGAGAGCACACGTGCACCACTATACACAGAGAGCACACGTGCACCGCTATACACAGAGAGCACACGTGCACCACTATACACAGAGCACACGTGCACCACTATACACAGAGAGCACACGTGCACCACTATACACAGAGAGCACACGTGCACCACTATACACAGAGAGCACACGTGCACCACTATACACAGAGAGCACACGTGCACCACTATACACAGAGAGCACACGTGCACCACTATACACAGAGAGCACACGTGCACCACTATACACAGAGAGCACACGTGCACCGCTATACACAGAGAGCACACGTGCACCACTATACACAGAGAGCACACGTGCACCACTATACACAGAGCACACGTGCACCACTATACACAGAGAGCACACGTGCACCACTATACACAGAGCACCGTGCACCACTATACACAGAGCACACGTGCACCACTATACACAGAGAGCACACGTGCACCACTATACACAGAGAGCACACGTGCACCACTATACACAGAGAGCACATGTGCACCACTATACACAGAGAGCACATGTGCACCACTATACACAGAGAGCACATGTGCACCACTATACACAGAGAGCACAAGTGCACCACTATACACAGAGAGCACATGTGCACCACTATACACAGAGAGCACATGTGCACCACTATACACAGAGAGCACATGTGCACCACTATACACAGAGAGCACACGTGCACCGCTATACACAGAGAGCACACGTGCACCACTATACACAGAGAGCACATGTGCACCACTATACACAGAGAGCAGAAGTGCACCGCTAAACACAATATTACAGGGAGCACTGTGTGTCCACACAATGTACATACACACTGTACACACACACACAACACCTGTGCACCACTATACACAATATTACTGGGAGCACTGTGTGTCCACACAATGTACATACACACTGTACACACACACACAACACCTGTGCACCACTACACACGATATTAGCGGGAGCACTGTGTGTCCACACAATGTACATACACACTGTACACACACAACACCTGTGCACCACTACACACAATATTACCGGGAGCACTCTGTGTCCACACAATGTACATACACACTGTACACACACACACAACACCTGTGCACCACTACACACAATATTACCGGGAGCACTGTGTGTCCACACAATGTACATACACACTGTACACACACATACAACACCTGTGCACCACTTCACACGATATTACAGGGAGCACTCTGTGTCCACACAATGTACATACACACTGTACACACACATACAACACCTGTGCACCACTACACACAATATTACCGGGAGCACTGTGTGTCCACACAATGTACATACACACTGTACACACACACACAACACCTGTGCACCACTACACAATATACTGGGGCACTGTGTGTCCACACAATGTACATACACACTGTGTACACACACACAACACCTGTGCACCACTACACACAATATTACCGGGGCACTCTGTGTCCACACAATGTACATACACACTGTACACACACACACAACACCTGTGCACCACTATACACAATATTACTGGGAGCACTGTGTGTCCACACAATGTACATACACACTGTACACACACACAACACCTGTGCACCACTACACACAATATTACCGGGAGCACTCTGTGTCCACACAATGTACATACACACACACACACACACACACAACACCTGTGCACCACTACACACGATATTAGCGGGAGCACTGTGTGTCCACACAATGTACATACACACTGTACACACACAACACCTGTGCACCACTACACACAATATTACAGGGAGCACTGTGTGTCCACACAATGTACATACACACTGTACACACACACACAACACCTGTGCACCACTATACACAATATTACTGGGAGCACTGTGTGTCCACACAATGTACATACACACTGTACACACACACAACACCTGTGCACCACTACACACAATATTACCGGGAGCACTCTGTGTCCACACAATGTACATACACACACACACACACACACACAACACCTGTGCACCACTACACACGATATTAGCGGGAGCACTGTGTGTCCACACAATGTACATACACACTGTACACACACAACACCTGTGCACCACTACACACAATATTACAGGGAGCACTCTGTGTCCACACAATGTACATACACACTGTACACACACATACAACACCTGTGCACCACTACACACAATATTACAGGGAGTACTGTGTGTCCACACAATGTACATACACACTGTACACACACACACACACACACACACACCTGTGCACCACTATACACACGATATTACCGGGAGCACAGTGTGTCCACACAATGTACATACACACTGTACACACACACACAACACCTGTGCACCACTACACACAATGTTACCGGGAGCACTCTGTGTCCACACAATGTACATACACACACACACACACACACACAACACCTGTGCACCACTACACACGATATTAGCGGGAGCACTGTGTGTCCACACAATGTACATACACACTGTACACACACAACACCTGTGCACCACTACACACAATATTACAGGGAGCACTCTGTGTCCACACAATGTACATACACACTGTACACACACATACAACACCTGTGCACCACTACACACAATATTACAGGGAGTACTGTGTGTCCACACAATGTACATACACACTGTACACACACACACACACACACACACACCTGTGCACCACTATACACACGATATTACCGGGAGCACAGTGTGTCCACACAATGTACATACACACTGTACACACACACACAACACCTGTGCACCACTACACACAATGTTACCGGGAGCACTCTGTGTCCACACAATGTACATACACACTGTACACACACACACACACACACACACACACCTGTGCACCACTATACACACGATATTACCGGGAGCACAGTGTGTCCACACAATGTACATATACACTGTACACACACATAACATCTGTGCACCACTACACACGATATTACAGGGAGCACTATGTGTCCACACAATGTACATACACACTGTACACACACACACAACACCTGTGCACCACTACACACAATATTACAGGGAGCACTGTGTGTCCACACAATGTACATATACACTGTACACACACATAACATCTGTGCACCACTACACACAATATTACCGGGAGCACTCTGTGTCCACACAATGTACATACACACTGTACACACACATAACACCTGTGCACCACTACACACGATATTACCCGGAGCACTGTGTGTCCACACAATGTACATACACACTGTACACACACACACACAACACCTGTGCACCACTACACACAATATTACAGGGAGCACTCTGTGTCCACACAATGTACATACACACTGTACACACACACACACAACACCTGTGCACCACTACACACGATATTACAGGGAGCACTCTGTGTCCACACAATGTACATACACACTGTACACACACACACACAACACCTGTGCACCACTTCACACGATATTACAGGGAGCACTCTGTGTCCACACAATGTACATACACACTGTACACACACACACACAACACCTGTGCACCACTTCACACGATATTACAGGGAGCACTCTGTGTCCACACAATGTACATACACACTGTACACACACACACACACAACACCTGTGCACCACTACACACACACACACATATATGAGTCTATATAAACACATCTATCACTCTACACAGAGATCTCCACTTACCTGCAGCGTCATATAAGCACATCCTGTCATCTGCACTCAATGGCCAGAGTCAGCACTCAGCAGAGCACGCCCACAATACCTGTTCACACTCAGACTCCACCCCACCTGGGGATCACAGCCTAAAGTCAGCATAAAGCAGAGCACGCCCACAATACCTGTTCACACCCAGACTCCTCCCCACCTGGAGATCACTGCCAAGAGTCAGCATTGAGCAGAGCACGCCCACAATGCCTGTTCACACCCAGACTCCTCCCCACCTGGGGATCACAGCCAAGAGTCAGCAATGAGCAGAGCACGCCCACAATAGCTGTTCACACCCAGACTCCTCCCCACCTGGGGATCACTGCCAAGAGTCAGCATTGAACAGAGCACACCCACAATACCTGTTTACACCCAGACTCCTCCCCACCTGGAGATCACTGCCAAGAGTCAGCATTGAGCAGAGCACACCCACAATACCTGTTCACACCCAGACTCCTCTCCACCTGGAGATCACTGCCAAGAGTCAGCATTGAGCAGAGCACGCCCACAATACCTGTTCACACCCAGACTTCACCCCACCTGGGGATCACAGCCCAGAGTCAGCATTGAGCAGAGCATGCCCACAATACCTGTTCACACCCAGACTCCTCCCCACCTGGAGATCACTGCCAAGAGTCAGCATTGAGCAGAGCACACCCACAATACCTGTTCACACCCAGACTCCTCTCCACCTGGAGATCACTGCCAAGAGTCAGCATTGAGCAGAGCACGCCCACAATACCTGTTCACACCCAGACTCCTCCCCACCTGGGGATCACAGCCCAGAGTCAGCATTGAGAAGAGCACGCCCACAATAGCTGTTCACACCCAGACTCCTCCCCACCTGGGGATCACAGCCCAGAGTCAGCATTGAGAAGAGAACGCCCACAATACCTGTTCACACCCAGACTCCTCTCCACCTGGAGATTACCGCCCAGAGTCAGCATTGAGCAGAGCACGCCCACAATAGCTATTCACACCAAGACTCCTCCCCACCTGGAGATCACTGCCAAGAGTCAGCATTGAGCAGAGCACACCCACAATACCTGTTCACACCCAGACTCCTCCCCACCTGGGGATAACAGCTCAGAGTCCGCATTGAGCAGAGCACGCCCACAATACCTGTTCACACTTAGACTCCTCCCCACCTGGGGATCACAGCCCAGAGTCAGCATTGAGAAGAGAACGCCCACAATACCTGTTCACACCCAGACTCCTCTCCACCTGGGGATCACAGCCCAGAGTAAGCATTGAGAAGAGCACGCCCACAATAGCTATTCACACCAAGACTCCTCCCCACCTGGAGATCACTGCCAAGAGTCAGCATTGAGCAGAGCACACCCACAATACCTGTTCACACCCAGACTCCTCTCCACCTGGAGATCACTGCCAAGAATCAGCATTGAGAAAAGCACACCCACAATACCTGTTCACACCCAGACTTCACCCCTCCTGGGGATCACAGCCCAGAGTCAGCATTGAGCATAGCACGCCCACAATACCTGTTCACACCCAGACTCCTCCCCACCTGGGGATCACAGCCTAGAGTCAGCAATGAGCAGAGTACACCCACAATACCTGTTCACACCCAGACTCCTCCCCACCTGGAGATCACTGCCTAGAGTCAGCATTGAGCAGAGCACACCCACAATACCTGTTCACACCTGGAGATCACTGCCAAGAATCAGCATTGAGCAGAGCACGCCCACAATACCTGTTCACACCCAGACCACACAACACATGGGGATCACAGCCAAGAGTCAGCATTGAGCAGAGCACGCCCACAATACCTGTTCACACCCAGACTCCTCCCCACCTGGAGATCACTGCCAAGAGTCAGCATTGAGCAGAGCACACCCACAATACCTGTTCACACCCAGACTCCTCTCCACCTGGGGATCACTGCCAAGAGTCAGCATTGAGCAGAGCACGCCCACAATACCTGTTCACACCCAGACTCCTCCCGACCTGGGGATCACAGCCCAGAGTCAGCATTGAGCAGAGCACGCCCACAATAGCTGTTCACACCCAGAATCCTCCCCAGATGGGGATCATAGTCCAGAGTCAGCATTGAGCAGAGCACGCCCACAATACCTGTTCACACCCAGGCCAGATCCCACCCCAACTGGGGATCACAGCCCAGAGTCAGCATTGAGCAGAGCACGCCCACAATACCTGTTCACACCCAGACCCCACACCAACTGGGGATCACTGCCAAGAGTCAGCATTGAGCATAGCACGCCCACAATACCAGTTCACACCCAGACTCCTCCGCACATGGGGATCACAGCCCAGAGTCAGGATTGAGCACGGCACGCCCACAATACCTGTTCACACCCAGACTCCTCCCCACCTGGGGATCACAGCCCAGAGTCAGCATTGAGCAGAGCACGCCCACAATACCTGTTCACACCCAGACTCCTCCCCACCTGGGGATCACAGCCCAGAGTCAGCATTGAGCAGAGCACGCCCACAATACCTGTTCACACCCAGACTCCTCCCCACCTGGGGATCACAGCCAGAGTCAGCATTGAGCAGAGCACGCCCACAATACCTGTTCACACCCAGGCCAGATCCCACCCCACCTGGGGATCACAGCCCAGAGTCAGCATTGAGCAGAGCACACCCACAATAGCTGTTCACACCCAGACTCCACCCCACCTGGGGATCACAGCCCAGAGTCAGCATTGAGCAGAGCACGCCCACAATACCTGTTCACACCCAGACTCCTCCCCACCTGGAGATCACAGCCCAGAGTCAGCATTGAGCAGAGCACGCCCACAATAGCTGTTCACACCCAGACTCCTCCCCACCTGGGGATCACAGCACAGAGTCAGCATTGAGCACAGCACGCCCACAATACCTGTTCACACCCAGACTCCTCCCCACCTGGGGATCACAGCCCAGAGTCAGCATTGAGCAGAGCACGCCCACAATACCTATTCACACCCAGACTCCTCCCCACCTGGGGATCACAGCCCAGAGTCAGCATTGAGCAGAGCACGCCCACAATACCTGTTCACACCCAGACTCCACCCCTCCTGGAGATCACTGCCAAGAGTCAGCATTGAGCAGAGGACGCCCACAATACCTGTTCACACCCAGACTCCTCCCCACCTGGGGATAAAAGCCCAGAGTCAGCATTGAGCACAGCACACCCACAATACCTATTCACACCCAGACTCCTCCCCACCTGGGGATCACAGCCCAGAGTCAGCATTGAGCAGAGCACGCCCACAATACCTGTTCACACCCAGACTCCACCCCTCCTGGAGATCACTGCCAAGAGTCAGCATTGAGCAGAGGACGCCCACAATACCTGTTCACACCCAGACTCCTCCCCACCTGGGGATAAAAGCCCAGAGTCAGCATTGAGCAGAGCACGCCCATAATACCTGTTCACACCCAGATCCCACCCCAACTGGGGATCACAGTCCAGAGTCAGCACTGAGCAGCGCACGCCCACAATACCTGTTCACACCCAGACTCCTCCCCACCTGGGGATCACTGCCAAGAGTCAGCATTGAGCAGAGCACGCCCACAATACCTGTTCACACCCAGACCCCACCCCACCTGGGGATCACAGCCCAAAGTCAGCAATGAGCAGAGCACGCCCACAATAGCTGTTCACACCCAGACCCCACAACACCTGGGGATCACAGCACAGAGTCAGCATTGAGCATAGCAAGCCCACAATACCTGTTCACACCCAGACTCCTCCCCACATGGGGATCACAGCCCAGAGTCAGCATTGAGCAGAGCACGCCCACAATACCTGTTCACACCCAGACTCCTCCCCACCTGGGGATCACAGCCCAGAGTCAGCATTGAGCAGAGCACGCCCACAATACTGGTTCACACCCAGACTCCTCCCCACATGGGGATCACAGCCCAGAGTCAGCATTGAGCACGGCACGCCCACAATACCTGTTCACACCCAGACTCCTCCCCACCTGATGATCACAGCCAAGAGTCAGCATTGAGCAGAGCAGGCCCACAATACCTGTTCACACCCAGATCCCACCCCACCTGGGGATCACAGCCCAGAGTAAGCAATAAGCAGAGCACGCCCACAATACCTGTTCACACCCAGACTCCTCCCCACCTGGAGATCACTGAGCATTGAGCAGAGCACACCCATAATACCTGTTCACACCCAGACTCCTCTCCACCTGGAGATCACTGCCAAGAGTCAGCATTGAGCAGAGCACGCCCACAATACCTGTTCACACCCAGACTCCTCCCCACCTGGGGATCACAGCCCAGAGTAAGCAATAAGCAGAGCACACCCACAATACCTGTTCACACCCAGACTCCTCCCCACTTGGAGATCACAGCCCAGAGTCAGCATTGAGCAGAGCACGCCCACAATACCTGTTCACACCCAGACTCCTCCCCACCTGGGGATCACAGCCCAGAGTCAGCATTGAGCAGAGCACACCCACAATACCTGTTCACACCCAGACTCCTCCCCACCTGGAGATCACAGCCCAGTGTCAGCATTGAGCAGAGCACGCCCACAATACCTGTTCACACCCAGACTCCTCCCCACCTGGGGATCACAGCCCAGAGTCAGCATTGAGCAGAGCACGCCCACAATACCTGTTCACACCCAGACTTCTCCCCACCTGGGGTAACTATATTCCCTGTCTTGGTGACCTCTATCCCAAAAGGACTACATTTGGTATCGGTTCACGAGGACAGTTTCTCCCAACTCCAACCGAATGTCACCCATCGCCAGGCTGAGGGTATGTCATGATAAAACATGTCCAAAAAATGTGTCCCGTCTTGCAGTGAGCACAGTGATGGGGTGCCCCCACCCCAGATGCAGCAGGGCACTGCCCCCCAGTACTAAGACTAAATTTACTAAAAGAAGTTAGCTGTATCCCCGGTGTTATATAAATATATATACAGCTCTGTATACATCACATGACCCGGCCTGTATCCCCGGTGTTATATATATATATACAGCTCTGTATACATCACATGACCCGGCCTGTATCCCCGGTGTTATATATATATACAGCTCTGTACACATCACATGACCCGGCCTGTATCCCCGATGTGTTATATATATATATATATACAGCTCTGTATACATCACATGACCCGGCCTGTATCCCCGGTGTTATATATATATATACAGCTCTGTATACATCACATGACCCGGCCTGTATCCCCGGTGTATATATATATATACAGCTCTGTATACATCACATGACCCGGCCTGTATCCCCGGTGTTATATATATATACAGCTCTGTATACATCACATGACCCGGCCTGTATCCCCGGTGTTATATATATATATACAGCTCTGTATACATCACATGACCCGGCCTGTATCCCCGGTGTTATATATATATATACAGCTCTGTATACATCACATGACCCGGCCTGTATCCCCGGTGTTATATATATATATACAGCTCTGTATACATCACATGACCCGGCCTGTATCCCCGGTGTTATATATATATATACAGCTCTGTATACATCACATGACCCGGCCTGTATCCCCGGTGTTATATATATATATATACAGCTCTGTATACATCACATGACCCGGCCTGTATCCCCGGTGTTATATATATATATACAGCTCTGTATACATCACATGACCCGGCCTGTATCCCCGGTGTTATATATATATATATACAGCTCTGTACACATCACATGACCCGGCCTGTATCCCCGGTGTTATATATATATATACAGCTCTGTATACATCACATGACCCGGCCTGTATCCTCGAGTGTATATATATATATATATATATATACAGCTCTGTATACATCACATGACCCGGCCTGTATCCCCGGTGTTATATAAATATATATA
>CM065591.1:510541320-510566132 GCA_033119425.1 Bufotes viridis
TATAGTCCTATGTACTGTGTATATACCGTATAGTCCTATGTACTGTGTATATACCGTATAGTCCTATGTACTGTGTATATACCGTATAGTCCTATGTACTGTGTATATACCGTATAGTCCTATGTACTGTGTATATACCGTATAGTCCTATGTACTGTGTATATACCGTATAGTCCTATGTACTGTGTATATACCGTATAGTCCTATGTACTGTGTATATACCGTATAGTCCTATGTACTGTGTATATACCGTATAGTCCTATGTACTGTGTATATACCGTATAGTCCTATGTACTGTGTATACCGTATAGTCCTATGTACTGTGTATATACCGTATAGTCCTATGTACTGTGTATATACCGTATAGTCCTATGTACTGTGTATATACCCTATAGTCCTATGTACTGTGTATATACCCTATAGTCCTATGTACTGTGTATACCGTATAGTCCTATGTACCGTGTATACCGTATAGTCCTATGTACTGTGTATATACCGTATAGTCCTATGTACTGTGTATATACCGTATAGTCCTATGTACTGTGTATACCGTATAGTCCTATGTACTGTGTATATACCGTATAGTCCTATGTACCGTGTAGGTGCTTCCAGTGCTCTCGGCGGTCCGGCCGTCCCGTTCACTATTCCTGGCACGAGGTTGGAGGGTCCGGAATTGTCCTCCCTGGATCATGAATTCCATGCAGGACGGCAGACATTACACAGAGCGGGCGGCTCCCAAATCCTGGCCGGGGTAGTGGGATAGCCCCCACTTATGGCGTCTCCCCTCTTCTGACTGAATGCTTGTATTCCCATGAAATATCTGTCCTTCAGCAACCTCAGCTCCAACTCATCTATTCCTCTGTTATTCCTCTTGGAAATGGATCAATTAGTTAAAAAGCCTCTGCATGATCAACCCTTTCGGACCAGGCCTACTGCAAGATGTCTCTACCGGCCAATCATCAGGGAGGGGGAGTGTGCAGAGCAAAGCGGTGTTACATAAGTAGTGCTCCCGGGGCTGTGACCGACCCCCCGGTGCTCACACATACCGATCTGTATAGGAATAGAATCTCTGCTCTCTCTGCAGCTCCTCTACACACAGAGCAAAGAAAAGCATCATCAACCCTACAGGGCAGAATGTCTGCTTCTATGGGGCTGATCCTCCTGTTATCTATAGGCTGTACCCCTAGAGAAGCATCGTGTAATCAGCATCAACCCTACAGGGCAGACTGTCTGCTTCTATGGGGCCGATCCTCCTGTTATCTATAGGCTGTACCCCTAGAGAAGCATCGTGTAATCAGCATCAACCCTACAGGGCAGAATGTCTGCTTCTATGGGGCTGATCCTCCTGTTATCTATAGGCTGTGCCCCTAGATGTGCATCGTGTAATCAGCATCAACCCTACAAGGCAGAATGTCTGCTTCTATGGGGCCGATCCTCCTGTTATCTATAGGCTGTGCTCCTAGATGTGCATCGTGTAATCAGCATCAACCCTACAGGGCAGAATGTCTGCTTCTATGGGGCCGATCCTCCTGTTATCTATAGGCTGTACCCCTAGAGAAGCATCGTGTAATCAGCATCAACCCTACAGGGCAGAATGTCTGCTTCTATGGGGCCGATCCTCCTGTTATCTATAGGCTGTACCCCTAGAGAAGCATCGTGTAATCAGCATCAACCCTACAGGGCAGAATGTCTGCTTCTATGGGGCTGATCCTCCCATTATCTAAAGGCTGTGCCCCTAGATGTGCATCGTGTAATCAGCATCAACCCTACAAGGCAGAATGTCTGCTTCTATGGGGCTGATCCTCCCGTTATCTATAGGCTGTGCCCCTAGAACTGCATTGTGTAATCAGCATCAACCCTACAGGGCAGAATGTCTGCTTCTATGGGACTGATCCTCCCGCTATCTATAGGCTGTGCCCCTAGAAAAGCATTGTGTAATCAGCATCAACCCTACAGGGCAGAATGTCTGCTTCTATGGGACTGATCCTCCTGTTATCTATAGGCTGTGCCCCTAGAAGTGCATCGTGTAATCAGCATCAACCCTACAGGGCAGAATGTCTGCTTCTATGGGGCTGATCCTCCTGTTATCTATAGGCTGTGCCCTAGAACTGCATCGTGTAATCAGCATCAACCCTACAGGGCAGAATGTCTGCTTCTATGGGGCCGATCCTCCTGTTATCTATAGGCTGTGCCCCTAGATGTGCATCGTGTAATCAGCATCAACCCTACAAGGCAGAATGTCTGCTTCTATGGGGCTGATCCTCCTGTTATCTATAGGCTGTGCCCCTAGAGAAGCATCGTGTAATCAGCATCAACCCTACAGGGCAGAATGTCTGCTTCTATGGGGCTGATCCTCCTGTTATCTATAGGCTGTGCCCCTAGAGATGCATCGTGTAATCAGCATCAACCCTACAGGGCAGAATGTCTGCTTCTATGGGGCTGATCCTCCCATTATCTAAAGGCTGTGCCCCTAGATGTGCATCGTGTAATCAGCATCAACCCTACAAGGCAGAATGTCTGCTTCTATGGGGCTGATCCTCCCGTTATCTAAAGGCTGTGCCCCTAGAAAAGCATTGTGTAATCAGCATCAACCCTACAGGGCAGAATGTCTGCTTCTATGGGACTGATCCTCCCGCTATCTATAGGCTGTGCCCCTAGAAAAGCATTGTGTAATCAGCATCAACCCTACAGGGCAGAATGTCTGCTTCTATGGGGCTGATCCTCCTGTTATCTAAAGGCTGTGCCCCTAGAACTGCATCGTGTAATCAGCATCAACCCTACAGGGCAGAATGTCTGCTTCTATGGGGCCGATCCTCCTGTTATCTATAGGCTGTGCCCCTAGATGTGCATCGTGTAATCAGCATCAACCCTACAGGGCAGAATGTCTGCTTCTATGGGGCCGATCCTCCTGTTATCTATAGGCTGTACCCCTAGAGAAGCATCGTGTAATCAGCATCAACCCTACAGGGCAGAATGTCTGCTTCTATGGGGCCGATCCTCCTGTTATCTATAGGCTGTACCCCTAGAGAAGCATCGTGTAATCAGCATCAACCCTACAGGGCAGAATGTCTGCTTCTATGGGGCCGATCCTCCTGTTATCTATAGGCTGTACCCCTAGAGAAGCATCGTGTAATCAGCATCAACCCTACAGGGCAGAATGTCTGCTTCTATGGGGCCGATCCTCCTGTTATCTATAGGCTGTACCCCTAGAGAAGCATCGTGTAATCAGCATCAACCCTACAAGGCAGAATGTCTGCTTCTATCGGGCCGATCCTCCTGTTATCTATAGGCTGTGCCCCTAGATGTGCATCGTGTAATCAGCATCAACCCTACAGGCCAGACTGTCTGCTTCTATGGGGCTGATCCTTCTGTTATCTATAGGCTGTACCCCTAGAGAAGCATCGTGTAATCAGCATCAACCCTACAAGGCAGAATGTCTGCTTCTATGAGGCTGATCCTCCCGTTATCTATAGGCTGTGCCCCTAGATGTGCATCGTGTAATCAGCATCAACCCTACAGGGCAGACTGTCTGCTTCTATGGGGCTGATCCTTCTGTTATCTATAGGCTGTACCCCTAGAGAAGCATTGTGTAATCAGCATCAACCCTACAGGGCAGAATGTCTGCTTCTATGGGGCTGATCCTCCTGTTATCTATAGGCTGTGCTCCTAGATGTGCATCGTGTAATCAGCATCAACCCTACAAGGCAGAATGTCTGCTTCTATGGGGCTGATCCTCCTGTTATCTATAGGCTGTGCTCCTAGATGTGCATCGTGTAATCAGCATCAACCCTACAGGGCAGAATGTCTGCTTCTATGGGGCTGATCCTCCTGTTATCTAAAGGCTGTGCCCCTAGATGTGCATCGTGTAATCAGCATCAACCCTACAAGGCAGAATGTCTGCTTCTATGGGGCTGATCCTCCTGTTATCTATAGGCTGTGCTACTAGAACTGCATCGTGTAATCAGCATCAACCCTACAAGGCAGAATGTCTGCTTCTATGGGGCTGATCCTCCTGTTATCTATAGGCTGTGCTCCTAGATGTGCATCGTGTAATCAGCATCAACCCTACAGGGCAGAATGTCTGCTTCTATGGGGCTGATCCTCCTGTTATCTATAGGCTGTGCCCCTAGAACTGCATCGTGTAATCAGCATCAACCCTACAAGGCATAATGTCTGCTTCTATGGGGCCGATCCTCCTGTTATCTATAGGCTGTGCTCCTAGATGTGCATCGTGTAATCAGCATCAACCCTACAAGGCAGAATGTCTGCTTCTATGGGGCTGATCCTCCTGTTATCTATAGGCTGTGCCCCTAGAACTGCATCGTGTAATCAGCATCAACCCTACAAGGCAGAATGTCTGCTTCTATGAGGCCGATCCTCCTGTTATCTATAGGCTGTGCCCCAGAACTGCATCGTGTAATCAGCATCAACCCTACAAGGCAGAATGTCTGCTTCTATGGGGCTGATCCTCCTGTTATCTATAGGCTGTGCTCCTAGAACTGCATCGTGTAATCAGCATCAACCCTACAAGGCAGAATGTCTGCTTCTATGGGGCTGATCCTCCTGTTATCTATAAGCTGTGCCCCAGAACTGCATCGTGTAATCAGCATCAACCCTACAAGGCAGAATGTCTGCTTCTATGGGGCTGGTCCTCCTGTTATCTATAGGCTGTGCTCCTAGAACTGCATCGTGTAATCAGCATCAACCCTACAGGGCAGAATGTCTGCTTCTATGGGGCTGATCCTCCCGTTATCTAAAGGCTGTGCTCCTAGAAAAGCATTGTGTAATCAGCATCAACCCTACAGGGCAGAATGTCTGCTTCTATGGGGCTGATCCTCCTGTTATCTATAGGCTGTGCTACTAGATGTGCATCGTGTAATCAGCATCAACCCTACAAGGCAGAATGTCTGCTTCTATGGTGCTGATCCTCCTGTTATCTATAGGCTGTGCCCCAGAATTGCATCGTGTAATCAGCATCAACCCTACAGGGCAGAATGTCTGCTTCTATGGGGCTGATCCTCCTGTTATCTATAGGCTGTGCCCCTAGATGTGCATCGTGTAATCAGCATCAACCCTACAAGGCAGAATGTCTGCTTCTATGGGGCCGATCCTCCTGTTATCTATAGGCTGTGCTCCTAGATGTGCATCGTGTAATCAGCATCAACCCTACAGGGCAGAATGTCTGCTTCTATGGGGCCGATCCTCCTGTTATCTATAGGCTGTGCTCCTAGATGTGCATCGTGTAATCAGCATCAACCCTACAGGGCAGAATGTCTGCTTCTATGGGGCTGATCCTCCTGTTATCTATAGGCTGTGCTCCTAGATGTGCATCGTGTAATCAGCATCAACCCTACAGGGCAGAATGTCTGCTTCTATGGGGCTGATCCTCCTGTTATCTATAGGCTGTGCCCCTAGAGAAGCATTGTGTAATCAGCATCAACCCTACAGGGCAGAATGTCTGCTTCTATGGGGCCGATCCTCCTGTTATCTAAAGGCTGTGCTCCTAGATGTGCATCGTGTAATCAGCATCAACCCTACAGGGCAGAATGTCTGCTTCTATGGGGCTGATCCTCCTGTTATCTATAGGCTGTGCTCCTAGATGTGCATCGTGTAATCAGCATCAACCCTACAAGGCAGAATGTCTGCTTCTATGAGGCTGATCCTCCTGTTATCTATAGGCTGTGCCCCAGAACTGCATCGTGTAATCAGCATCAACCCTACAAGGCAGAATGTCTGCTTCTATGGGGCTGATCCTCCTGTTATCTATAGGCTGTGCCCCTAGAACTGCATTGTGTAATCAGCATCAACCCTACAAGGCAGAATGTCTGCTTCTATGGGGCTGATCCTCCTGTTATCTATAGGCTGTGCCCCTAGATGTGCATCGTGTAATCAGCATCAACCCTACAGGGCAGAATGTCTGCTTCTATGGGGCTGATCCTCCCGTTATCTATAGGCTGTGCTCCTAGATGTGCATCGTGTAATCAGCATCAACCCTACAGGGCAGAATGTCTGCTTCTATGGGGCTGATCCTCCTGTTATCTATAGGCTGTGCCCCTAGAACTGCATCGTGTAATCAGCATCAACCCTACAGGGCAGAATGTCTGCTTCTATGGGGCTGATCCTCCTGTTATCTATAGGCTGTGCTCCTAGATGTGCATCGTGTAATCAGCATCAACCCTACAGGGCAGAATGTCTGCTTCTATGGGGCTGATCCTCCTGTTATCTATAGGCTGTGCTCCTAGATGTGCATCGTGTAATCAGCATCAACCCTACAGGGCAGAATGTCTGCTTCTATGGGGCTGATCCTCCCGTTATCTATAGGCTGTACCCCTAGAGAAGCATCGTGTAATCAGCATCAACCCTACAAGGCATAATGTCTGCTTCTATGGGGCCGATCCTCCTGTTATCTATAGGCTGTGCTCCTAGAACTTCATCGTGTAATCAGCATCAACCCTACAGGGCAGAATGTCTGCTTCTATGGGGCTGATCCTCCCGTTATCTATAGGCTGTACCCCTAGAGAAGCATTGTGTAATCAGCATCAACCCTACAGGGCAGAATGTCTGCTTCTATGGGGCTGATCCTCCCATTATATATAGGCTGTGCTCCTAGAAAAGCATTGTGTAATCAGCATCAACCCTACAGGGCAGAATGTCTGCTTCTATGGGGCTGATCCTCCTGTTATCTATAGGCTGTGCCCCTAGAACTGCATCGTGTAATCAGCATCAACCCTACAAGGCAGAATGTCTGCTTCTATGGGGCCGATCCCTCCCGTTATCTATAGGCTGTGCTCCTAGATGTGCATCGTGTAATCAGCATCAACCCTACAAGGCAGAATGTCTGCTTCTATGGGGCCGATCCCTCCCGTTATCTATAGGCTGTGCTCCTAGATGTGCATCGTGTAATCAGCATCAACCCTACAGGGCAGAATGTCTGCTTCTATGGGGCTGATCCTCCTGTTATCTATAGGCTGTGCCCCTAGATGTGCATCATGTAATCAGCATCAACCCTACAAGGCAGAATGTCTGCTTCTATGGGACTGATCCTCCTGTTATCTATAGGCTGTACCCCTAGAGATGCATCGTGTAATCAGCATCAACCCTACAGGGCAGAATGTCTGCTTCTATGGGGCTGATCCTCCTGTTATCTAAAGGCTGTGCCCCTAGATGTGCATCGTGTAATCAGCATCAACCCTACAAGGCAGAATGTCTGCTTCTATGGGGCTGATCCTCCTGTTATCTAAAGGCTGTGCCCCTAGATGTGCATCGTGTAATCAGCATCAACCCTACAAGGCAGAATGTCTGCTTCTATGGGGCTGATCCTCCTGTTATCTAAAGGCTGTGCCCCAGAACTGCATCGTGTAATCAGCATCAACCCTACAAGGCAGAATGTCTGCTTCTATGGGGCTGATCCTCCTGCTATCTATAGGCTGTGCCCCAGAACTGCATCGTGTAATCAGCATCAACCCTACAAGGCAGAATGTCTGCTTCTATGGGGCTGATCCTCCTGTTATCTATAGGCTGTGCCCCTAGAACTGCATCGTGTAATCAGCATCAACCCTACAAGGCAGAATGTCTGCTTCTATGGGGCTGATCCTCCTGCTATCTATAGGCTGTGCCCCTAGATGTGCATCGTGTAATCAGCATCAACCCTACAGGGCAGAATGTCTGCTTCTATGGGGCTGATCCTCCCGTTATCTATAGGCTGTGCTCCTAGATGTGCATCGTGTAATCAGCATCAACCCTACAGGGCAGAATGTCTGCTTCTATGGGGCTGATCCTCCTGTTATCTATAGGCTGTGCCCCAGAACTGCATCGTGTAATCAGCATCAACCCTACAAGGCAGAATGTCTGCTTCTATGGGGCCGATCCTCCTGTTATCTATAGGCTGTGCCCCTAGAACTGCATCGTGTAATCAGCATCAACCCTACAAGGCAGAATGTCTGCTTCTATTGGGCTGATCCTCCTGTTATCTATAGGCTGTACCCCTAGAGAAGCATTGTGTAATCAGCATCAACCCTACAGGGCAGAATGTCTGCTTCTATGGGGCCGATCCTCCTGTTATATATAGGCTGTGCTCCTAGATGTGCATCGTGTAATCAGCATCAACCCTACAGGGCAGAATGTCTGCTTCTATGGGGCCGATCCTCCTGTTATCTATAGGCTGTGCCCCTAGAACTGCATCGTGTAATCAGCATCAACCCTACAAGGCATAATGTCTGCTTCTATGGGGCCGATCCTCCTGTTATCTATAGGCTGTGCCCCTAGAACTGCATTGTGTAATCAGCATCAACCCTACAAGGCAGAATGTCTGCTTCTATTGGGCTGATCCTCCTGTTATCTATAGGCTGTGCTCCTAGATGTGCATCGTGTAATCAGCATCAACCCTACAGGGCAGAATGTCTGCTTCTATGGGGCTGATCCTCCTGTTATCTATAGGCTGTGCCCCTAGATGTGCATCGTGTAATCAGCATCAACCCTACAAGGCAGAATGTCTGCTTCTATGGGGCTGATCCTCCTGTTATCTTTAGGCTGTGCTCCTAGATGTGCATCATGTAATCAGCATCAACCCTACAGGGCAGAATGTCTGCTTCTATGGGGCCGATCCTCCCGTTATCTATAGGCTGTACCCCTAGAAAAGCATTGTGTAATCAGCATCAACCCTACAGGGCAGAATGTCTGCTTCTATCGGGCTGATCCTCCTATTATCTATAGGCTGTGCTCCTAGAAAAGCATTGTGTAATCAGCATCAACCCTACAGGGCAGAATGTCTGCTTCTATAGGGCCGATCCTCCTGTTATCTATAGGCTGTGCCCCTAGATGTGCATCGTGTAATCAGCATCAACCCTACAAGGCAGAATGTCTGCTTCTATGGGGCTGATCCTCCTGTTATCTATAGGCTGTGCTCCTAGATGTGCATCGTGTAATCAGCATCAACCCTACAGGGCAGAATGTCTGCTTCTATGGGGCCGATCCTCCTGTTATCTAAAGGCTGTGCCCCTAGAGAAGCATCGTGTAATCAGCATCAACCCTACAGGGCAGAATGTCTGCTTCTATGGGGCCGATCCTCCTGTTATCTAAAGGCTGTGCCCCTAGAGAAGCATCGTGTAATCAGCATCAACCCTACAAGGCAGAATGTCTGCTTCTATCGGGCTGATCCTCCTGTTATCTATAGGCTGTACCCCTAGAGAAGCATCGTGTAATCAGCATCAACCCTACAGGGCAGAATGTCTGCTTCTATGGGGCTGATCCTCCTGTTATCTATAGGCTGTGCTCCTAGATGTGCATCGTGTAATCAGCATCAACCCTACAAGGCAGAATGTCTGCTTCTATGGGGCTGATCCTCCTGTTATCTATAGGCTGTGCCCCTAGAACTGCATCGTGTAATCAGCATCAACCCTACAAGGCAGAATGTCTGCTTCTATGGGGCTGATCCTCCTGTTATCTATAGGCTGAGCCCCTAGATGTGCATCGTGTCATCAGCATCAACCCTACAAGGCAGAATGTCTGCTTCTATGGGGCTGATCCTCCTGTTATCTATAGGCTGTGCCCCTAGAACTGCATCGTGTAATCAGCATCAACCCTACAGGGCAGAATGTCTGCTTCTATGGGGCTGATCCTCCCGTTATCTATAGGCTGTACCCCTAGAGAAGCATTGTGTAATCAGCATCAACCCTACAGGGCAGAATGTCTGCTTCTATGGGGCTGATCCTCCTGTTATCTATAGGCTGTGCTCCAGAACTGCATCGTGTAATCAGCATCAACCCTACAAGGCATAATGTCTGCTTCTATGGGGCTGATCCTCCTGTTATCTATAGGCTGTACCCCTAGATGTGCATCGTGTAATCAGCATCAACCCTACAGGGCAGACTGTCTGCTTCTATGGGGCCGATCCTCCTGTTATCTATAGGCTGTGCTCCTAGATGTGCATCGTGTAATCAGCATCAACCCTACAGGGCAGAATGTCTGCTTCTATGGGGCCGATCCTCCCGCTATCTATAGGCTGTGCCCCTAGAGAAGCATCGTGTAATCAGCATCAACCCTACAGGGCAGAATGTCTGCTTCTATGGGGCCGATCCTTCTGTTATCTATAGGCTGTACCCCTAGAGAAGCATCGTGTAATCAGCATCAACCCTACAGGGCAGAATGTCTGCTTCTATGGGGCCGATCCTCCTGTTATCTATAGGCTGTGCCCCTAGATGTGCATCGTGTAATCAGCATCAACCCTACAGGGCAGAATGTCTGCTTCTATGGGGCCGATCCTCCTGTTATCTATAGGCTGTGCCCCTAGATGTGCATCGTGTAATCAGCATCAACCCTACAAGGCAGAATGTCTGCTTCTATGGGGCTGATCCTCCTGTTATCTATAGGCTGTGCTCCTAGATGTGCATCGTGTAATCAGCATCAACCCTACAGGGCAGAATGTCTGCTTCTATGGGGCTGATCCTCCTGTTATCTATAGGCTGTGCTCCTAGATGTGCATCGTGTAATCAGCATCAACCCTACAGGGCAGAATGTCTGCTTCTATGGGGCCGATCCTCCTGTTATCTATAAGCTGTGCCCCAGAACTGCATTGTGTAATCAGCATCAACCCTACAGGGCAGAATGTCTGCTTCTATGGGGCTGATCCTCCTGTTATCTATAGGCTGTGCCCCAGAACTGCATTGTGTAATCAGCATCAACCCTACAGGGCAGAATGTCTGCTTCTATGGGGCCGATCCTCCTGTTATCTATAGGCTGTGCTCCTAGAAAAGCATTGTGTAATCAGCATCAACCCTACAGGGCAGAATGTCTGCTTCTATGGGGCTGATCCTCCTGTTATCTATAGGCTGTGCCCCTAGAGAAGCATCGTGTAATCAGCATCAACTCTACAGGGCAGAATGTCTGCTTCTATGGGGCTGATCCTCCTGTTATCTATAGGCTGTGCTCCTAGATGTGCATCGTGTAATCAGCATCAACCCTACAAGGCAGAATGTCTGCTTCTATGGGGCCGATCCTCCTGTTATCTATAGGCTGTGCCCCTAGAGAAGCATTGTGTAATCAGCATCAACCCTACAGGGCAGAATGTCTGCTTCTATGGGGCCGATCCTCCTGTTATCTATAGGCTGTGCCCCTAGAGAAGCATCGTGTAATCAGCATCAACCCTACAGGGCAGACTGTCTGCTTCTATCGGGCTGATCCTCCCATTATCTATAGGCTGTGCCCCTAGAGAAGCATCGTGTAATCAGCATCAACCCTACAGGGCAGAATGTCTGCTTCTATCGGGCTGATCCTCCCATTATCTATAGGCTGTGCCCCTAGAAAAGCATCGTGTCATCAGCATCAACCCTACAGGGCAGAATGTCTGCTTCTATGGGGCTGATCCTCCTGTTATCTATAGGCTGTGCCCCAGAACTGCATTGTGTAATCAGCATCAACCCTACAAGGCAGAATGTCTGCTTCTATGGGGCTGATCCTCCTGTTATCTATAGGCTGTGCCCCTAGAACTGCATCGTGTCATCAGCATCAACCCTACAAGGCAGAATGTCTGCTTCTATGGGGCTGATCCTCCTGTTATCTATAGGCTGTGCCCCTAGAACTGCATCGTGTAATCAGCATCAACCCTACAGGGCAGAATGTCTGCTTCTATGGGGCTGATCCTCCTGTTATCTATAGGCTGTGCCCCAGAACTGCATCGTGTAATCAGCATCAACCCTACAGGGCAGAATGTCTGCTTCTATGGGGCCGATCCTCCTGTTATCTATAGGCTGTACCCCTAGAGAAGCATCGTGTAATCAGCATCAACCCTACAGGGCAGAATGTCTGCTTCTATGGGGCCGATCCTCCTGTTATCTATAGGCTGTGCTCCAGAACTGCATTGTGTAATCAGCATCAACCCTACAGGGCAGAATGTCTGCTTCTATGGGGCTGATCCTCCTGTTATCTATAGGCTGTGCTCCTAGATGTGCATCGTGTAATCAGCATCAACCCTACAGGGCAGAATGTCTGCTTCTATGGGGCCGATCCTCCTGTTATCTATAGGCTGTGCCCCTAGATGTGCATCGTGTAATCAGCATCAACCCTACAAGGCAGAATGTCTGCTTCTATGGGGCCGATCCTCCTGTTATCTATAGGCTGTGCCCCTAGATGTGCATCGTGTAATCAGCATCAACCCTACAAGGCAGAATGTCTGCTTCTATGGGGCTGATCCTCCTGTTATCTATAGGCTGTGCTCCTAGATGTGCATCGTGTAATCAGCATCAACCCTACAGGGCAGAATGTCTGCTTCTATGGGGCTGATCCTCCTGTTATCTATAGGCTGTGCTCCTAGATGTGCATTGTGTAATCAGCATCAACCCTACAGGGCAGAATGTCTGCTTCTATGGGGCTGATCCTCCCGTTATCTATAGGCTGTGCCCCTAGATGTGCATCGTGTAATCAGCATCAACCCTACAGGGCAGAATGTCTGCTTCTATGGGGCTGATCCTCCTGTTATCTATAGGCTGTGCTCCTAGATGTGCATCGTGTAATCAGCATCAACCCTACAAGGCAGAATGTCTGCTTCTATGGGGCTGATCCTCCTGTTATCTATAGGCTGTGCTCCTAGATGTGCATCGTGTAATCAGCATCAACCCTACAAGGCAGAATGTCTGCTTCTATGGGGCCGATCCTCCTGTTATCTATAGGCTGTGCTCCTAGATGTGCATCGTGTAATCAGCATCAACCCTACAGGGCAGAATGTCTGCTTCTATGGGGCTGATCCTCCTGTTATCTATAGGCTGTGCCCCTAGAGAAGCATCGTGTAATCAGCATCAACCCTACAGGGCAGACTGTCTGCTTCTATCGGGCTGATCCTCCCATTATCTATAGGCTGTGCCCCTAGAGAAGAATCGTGTCATCAGCATCAACCGTACAGGGCAGAATGTCTGCTTCTATGGGGCTGATCCTCCTGTTATCTATAGGCTGTGCCCCAGAACTGCATCGTGTAATCAGCATCAACCCTACAGGGCAGAATGTCTGCTTCTATGGGGCCGATCCTCCTGTTATCTATAGGCTGTACCCCTAGAGAAGCATCGTGTAATCAGCATCAACCCTACAGGGCAGAATGTCTGCTTCTATGGGGCCGATCCTCCTGTTATCTATAGGCTGTGCTCCTAGATGTGCATCGTGTAATCAGCATCAACCCTACAGGGCAGAATGTCTGCTTCTATGGGGCCGATCCTCCTGTTATCTATAGGCTGTGCCCCTAGATGTGCATCGTGTAATCAGCATCAACCCTACAAGGCAGAATGTCTGCTTCTATGGGGCTGATCCTCCTGTTATCTATAGGCTGTGCTCCTAGATGTGCATCGTGTAATCAGCATCAACCCTACAGGGCAGAATGTCTGCTTCTATGGGGCTGATCCTCCTGTTATCTATAGGCTGTGCTCCTAGATGTGCATCGTGTAATCAGCATCAACCCTACAGGGCAGAATGTCTGCTTCTATGGGGCCGATCCTCCTGTTATCTATAGGCTGTGCCCCAGAACTGCATTGTGTAATCAGCATCAACCCTACAGGGCAGAATGTCTGCTTCTATGGGGCTGATCCTCCCGTTATCTATAGGCTGTGCCCCTAGATGTGCATCGTGTAATCAGCATCAACCCTACAGGGCAGAATGTCTGCTTCTATGGGGCTGATCCTCCTGTTATCTATAGGCTGTGCTCCTAGATGTGCATCGTGTAATCGGCATCAACCCTACAAGGCAGAATGTCTGCTTCTATGGGGCTGATCCTCCTGTTATCTATAGGCTGTGCTCCTAGATGTGCATCGTGTAATCAGCATCAACCCTACAGGGCAGACTGTCTGCTTCTATGGGGCCGATCCTCCTGTTATCTATAGGCTGTGCACCAGAACTGCATTGTGTAATCAGCATCAACCCTACAGGGCAGAATGTCTGCTTCTATGGGGCTGATCCTCCTGTTATCTATAGGCTGTGCCCCTAGAACTGCATCGTGTAATCAGCATCAACCCTACAGGGCAGAATGTCTGCTTCTATGGGGCCGATCCTCCTGTTATCTATAGGCTGTGCTCCTAGATGTGCATCGTGTAATCAGCATCAACCCTACAGGGCAGAATGTCTGCTTCTATGGGGCTGATCCTCCTTTTATCTATAGGCTGTGCCCCTAGAACTGCATCGTGTAATCAGCATCAACCCTACAGGGCAGAATGTC
This sequence comes from Bufotes viridis, assembly GCA_033119425.1. Taxonomy (NCBI): domain Eukaryota; kingdom Metazoa; phylum Chordata; class Amphibia; order Anura; family Bufonidae; genus Bufotes; species Bufotes viridis. Next base: position 510,555,509 of record CM065591.1, read on the forward strand.
TGCTTCTATGGGGCCGATCCTCCTGTTATCTATAGGCTGTGCCCCAGAACTGCATTGTGTAATCAGCATCAACCCTACAGGGCAGAATGTCTGCTTCTATGGGGCTGATCCTCCTGTTATCTATAGGCTGTGCTCCTAGATGTGCATCGTGTAATCAGCATCAACCCTACAGGGCAGAATGTCTGCTTCTATGGGGCTGATCCTCCTGTTATCTATAGGCTGTGCCCCTAGAACTGCATCGTGTAATCAGCATCAACCCTACAGGGCAGAATGTCTGCTTCTATGGGGCCGATCCTCCTGTTATCTATAGGCTGTGCCCCAGAACTGCATTGTGTAATCAGCATCAACCCTACAGGGCAGAATGTCTGCTTCTATGGGGCTGATCCTCCTGTTATCTATAGGCTGTGCTCCTAGATGTGCATCGTGTAATCAGCATCAACCCTACAGGGCAGAATGTCTGCTTCTATGGGGCCGATCCTCCTGTTATCTATAGGCTTTGCCCCTAGATGTGCATTGTGTAATCAGCATCAACCCTACAGGGCAGAATGTCTGCTTCTATGGGGCTGATCCTCCCGTTATCTATAGGCTGTGCTCCTAGAAAAGCATCGTGTAATCAGCATCAACCCTACAGGGCAGAATGTCTGCTTCTATGGGGCCGATCCTCCTGTTATCTATAGGCTGTGCCCCTAGAACTGCATCGTGTAATCAGCATCAACCCTACAGGGCAGAATGTCTGCTTCTATGGGGCTGATCCTCCTGTTATCTAAAGGCTGTGCTCCTAGAAAAGCATCGTGTAATCAGCATCAACCCTACAGGGCAGAATGTCTGCTTCTATGGGGCCGATCCTCCTGTTATCTATAGGCTGTGCCCCTAGAACTGCATCGTGTAATCAGCATCAACCCTACAGGGCAGAATGTCTGCTTCTATGGGGCCGATCCTCCTGTTATCTATAGGCTGTGCCCCTAGAGAAGCATTGTGTAATCAGCATCAACCCTACAGGGCAGAATGTCTGCTTCTATGGGGCTGATCCTCCTGTTATCTATAGGCTGTGCTCCTAGATGTGCATCGTGTAATCAGCATCAACCCTACAGGGCAGAATGTCTGCTTCTATGGGGCTGATCCTCCTGTTATCTATAGGCTGTGTCCCTAGATGTGCATCGTGTAATCAGCATCAACCCTACAAGGCAGAATGTCTGCTTCTATGGGGCTGATCCTCCCGTTATCTATAGGCTGTGCTCCTAGATGTGCATCGTGTAATCAGCATCAACCCTACAGGGCAGAATGTCTGCTTCTATGGGGCTGATCCTCCTGTTATCTATAGGCTGTGCCCCTAGATGTGCATCGTGTAATCAGCATCAACCCTACAGGGCAGAATGTCTGCTTCTATGGGGCTGATCCTCCTGTTATCTATAGGCTGTGCTCCTAGATGTGCATCGTGTAATCAGCATCAACCCTACAGGGCAGAATGTCTGCTTCTATGGGGCCGATCCTCCTGTTATCTATAGGCTGTGCCCCTAGAACTGCATCGTGTAATCAGCATCAACCCTACAGGGCAGAATGTCTGCTTCTATGGGGCTGATCCTCCTGTTATCTAAAGGCTGTGCTCCTAGATGTGCATCGTGTAATCAGCATCAACCCTACAAGGCAGAATGTCTGCTTCTATAGGGCGACGTGTATCAGGGGAGGTCGCACATTCGCACGCTATGCTTCTATCTAATAACTCTTCTCCGCGCCCTATTTCGTGTACCGCCCCCTATACCGCATGCTGTACATCGTGATCAAAAGGCATAAGCCCACCCACCGCGTCAAGGTTGCCTGTAAGAGTGGGACCTACTCTAACAGGCGCGGGAGCCAGGAGTCAAACAGTAACCCTGCTCTCTGACGATGCCACCGACCCAGCAGAACAGCACCACAAACACTGTGCCCCTACCTACTGACTGTCTCCCCTCACTGACAGGACCAGGCCGTGTAGGGACACCCCTAGATACCCTGTTCTATCCAGGAGGAATAACAGCGGCCATGACTCCTCCCTGGGATCGCCCTTCGGACTCAGTATTACGCCGGGCGGGAGGGCGTTACACCTGCTCCTGTTCACACACAGTTGTATCATCCACCGTAATGGATAACTAGAGGGGCAGACAGGGCTACAGTGGGGGCCCGAGACACCACAGCAGGTAGGTGGCCGTCCTTCTCCACGGGGCCCCAGGACGAGGGCGCTCTGACAGAACAGACACGGCGGCAGACATGACCCAGCCCTCCGCGGACAGGGGGCGCTCCTGAGCCATGCTGCGAGGACGGAGCTCAGGAAGACGAGACCTGGGCGGTGAACAGATTTATTGCCCCCCTGACATGGCAGACCCCCACCCCAATCATAGCACACCAGGTGGCGGCACTATCCTGAGATTACTGTGCCGCGGGGAATGTCCCTTCACAGGAGCTATGCCATCACGTCTCACAGGGGCCCTGGGGCCAAAGAAGTGATAACGGAGTCACATCTCATTACACAGGCGGTTGGGCAACTGCTGCATCCAGGGCCCCCGATACCTGGGGGGGCCCCTGGTCCGGGGTGCTGCCGCTGTTCTCTGTCAGGCCCGCTGGCTCACTCGCTGCCTCTTTGTTCTGGTTCTCATAATCCGCCATCCTGCGCTGCACCATCCCCGGCATCAGCGCCACGTACGACGCCATCAGGCGGTGGTTGGAACGGATGAATTTGGTGGCACAACTGTCCAGACACTGCTCCTAGGAGGAAGGACGAGAGTCAGGGCACCAGAGCACTACTCCTCCCATCATCTCCCCCACGTGACCGGCGAGCACTCCTCCTCCCATCATCTCCCCCACGTGACCGGCGAGCACTCCTCCTCCCATCATCTCCCCCACGTGACCGGCGAGCACTACTCCTCCCATCATCTCCCCCACGTGACCGGCGAGCACTACTCCTCCCATCATCTCCCCCACGTGACCGGCGAGCACTACTCCTCCCATCATCTCACCCACGTGACCGGCGAGCACTACTCCTCCTGTCGTCTCCCCCACGTGACCAGCAAGCACTACTCCTCCCATCATCTCCCCCACGTGAACGGCAAGCACTACTCCTCCCATCATCTCTCCCACGTGAACGTGACCGGCGAGCGCTACTCCTCCTGTCGTCTCCCCCACGTGACCGGCGAGCGCTACTCCTCCTGTCGTCTCCCCCACGTGACCGGCGAGCGCTACTCCTCCTGTCGTCTCCCCCACGTGAACGGCGAGCGCTACTCCTCCTGTCGTCTCCCCCACGTGACCGGCGAGCGCTACTCCTCTTGTCGTCTCCTCCACGTGAACGTGACCGGCGAGCGCTACTCCTCCTGTCGTCTCCCCACGTGACCGGCGAGCGCTACTCCTCCTGTCGTCTCCCCACGTGACCGGCGAGCGCTACTCCTCCTGTCGTCTCCCCCACGTGACCGGCGAGCGCTACTCCTCTTGTCGTCTCCTCCACGTGAACGTGACCGGCGAGCGCTACTCCTCCTGTCGTCTCCCCCACGTGACCGGCGAGCGCTACTCCTCCTGTCGTCTCCCCCACGTGACCGGCGAGCACTACTCCTCCTGTCGTCTCCCCCACGTGACCGGCGAGCACTACTCCTCCTGTCGTCTCCCCCACGTGAACGGTGAGCACTACTCCTCCTGTCGTCTCCCCCACGTGACCGGCGAGCACTACTCCCCCTGTCGTCTGCCCCACGTGACCGGCGAGCACTACTCCTGTCGTCTCCTCCACGTGACCGGCGAGCACTACTCCCCCTGTCGTCTCCCCCACGTGAACGTGACCGGTGAGCACTACTCCTCCTGTCGTCTCCCCCCACGTGACCGGCGAGCACTACTCCTGTCGTCTCCCCCACGTGACCGGCGAGCACTACTCCTGTCGTCTCCCCCACGTGACCGGCGAGCACTACTCCTCCTGTCGTCTCCCCCACGTGAACGTGACCGGCGAGCGCTACTCCTCCTGTCGTCTCCCCGACGTGAACGTGACCGGCGAGCGCTACTCCTCCTGTCATCTCCCCGACGTGAACGTGACCGGCGAGCGCTACTCCTCCTGTCGTCTCCCCCACGTGAATGTGACCGGCGAGCGCTACTCCTCCTGTCGTCTCCCCCACGTGAATGTGACCGGCGAGCGCTACTCCTCCTGTCGTCTCCCCCACGTGAATGTGACCGGCGAGCGCTACTCCTCCTGTCGTCTCCCCCATGTGACCGGCGAGACCTGATCCCATCTTTCCAGGCCAGATCCATGAAATTATGGGAAACTGTTCCAGTGATGTCACACCCAGGCACACCTGCAGGAGGGTGGAGCAAATCAGTCACATGACAGGGGCTTGCACCGCCTCCTACCTCCTCCATGGTCAGTGAGCGGTAGTTCAGGTTCTTGGCGCAGCGGCTGAAACACATCTCCGTCATCTTATTATAGACCAGCAGGAAGTCCCGGAGCTGGGGGGGAGAGAGAGAGCTGTCACTGACGAGACCGCCCAACCCTCCGACCCACTGCAGCCCCCCCGGCACCTGACCCCGCCCCCGGTGCCAGACCACCTAACCCTCCGACCCACTGCAGCCCCCCCGTCACCTGACCCCGCCCCCGGTGCCAGACCACCCAACGCAGCCCCTCGTCACCTGACCCTGCCCCCGATGCCAGACCACCTAACCCTCCAACCCACCGCAGCCCCCCTGTCACCTGACCCCGCCCCCAGTGCCAGACCATCCAACCCACCGCACCCCCCCTGTCACCTGACCCCGCCCCCGGTGCCAGACCACCCAACCCTCCGACCCACCGCAGCCCCCGTCACCTGACCCCGCCCCGGTGCCAGACCACCAACCCTCCGACCCACCGCAGCCCCCGGCACCTGGCCCCGCCCGGTGCCAGACCAGCCAACCCTCCGACCCACTGCAGCCCCCGTCACCTGACCCGCCCCTGGGGCCAGACCACCCAACCCTTCGACCTACCGCAGCCCCCGTCACCTGACCCCGCCCCGGTGCCAGACCGCCCAACCCACCGCAGCCCCCGTCACCTGACCCGCCCCCGGTGCCAGACCAGCCAACCCTCCGACCCACTGTCGCCCCCGTCACCTGACCCCGCCCCGGTGCCAGACCACCTAACCCTCCGACCCACTGCAGCCCTCGGTCACCTGACCCCGCCCCCGGTGCCAGACCACCTAACCCTCCGCAGCCCCTCACCTGACCCCGCCCCGATGCCAGACCACCCAACCCTCCGCAGCCCCCGGTCACCTGACCCCGCCCCGGTGCCAGACCACCCAACCCTCCGCAGCCCCCAGATCACCCAACCCTCCGCAGCCCCCGTCACCTGACCCCGCCCCGGTGCCAGACCACCTAACCCTCCGCAGCCCCTCACCTGACCCGCCCCGATGCCAGACCACCCAACCCTCCGCAGCCCCCGGTCACCTGACCCCACCCGGTGACAGACCACCCAACCCTCCGCAGCCCCCAGTGCCAGATCACCCAACCCTCCGCAGCCCCCGTCACCTGACCCCGCCCCCAGTGCCAGACCACCCAACCCTCCACAGCCCCCGTCACCTGACCCCGCCCCAGTGCCAGACCACCCAACCCTCCGCAGCCCCCCCCGTCACCTGACCCCGCCCCCGATGCCAGACCACCCAACACTCCGACCCAACGCAGCCCCCCGTCACCTGAACCCCAGACACTGCCCCCCTAACCCATATAACCTCAAATCCCACCCCCCCATATAACCTCCAACCCCCCCCCCCCCCATATAACCTCCAATCCCACCCCCCCCACCCCCCATATAACCTCCAATCCCACCCCCATATCACCTCCAACCCCCTCCCCCATATAACCTCCAATCCCACCCCCATATAACCTCCAATCCAACCCCCCATATAACCTCCAATCCAACCCCCATATAACCTCCAATCCAACCCCCCCATATAACCTCCAATCCAACCCCCCATATAACCTCCAATCCAACCCCCCATATAACCTCCAATCCAACCCCCCATATAACCTCCAATCCCACCCCCCATATAACCTCCAATCCCACCCCCATATCACCTCCAATCCCACCCCCACCCCCCCATATCACGTCCAATCCCATCACTGCTCTCATTCTCCGGCTATGGCAGGGATATGAGAGCAGTGATCTGATTGGTGACCGTTTGCCATGTGACGTTATTTAGGTCATGTGACCCGCGAGCGCGGTGTCCTCGGGGCTCTAGTCCTCACATTACGTAGCTGCTGCTGCTCCCCCTCCATAGTCCCGGCCGCTCGGAGCCTCTATCTGCCTGACGAGCCGCAGTCTCTCTCAGGACTCCTCTCACTCATGTGACCCTTCAGGGTGCCGCCATTACTACCAGTTGCTTGGCCTCTAGCGACAGGTATTTATATAGCGGCCATTTTTTCGGAGATCCCGTGTTAAGGTCTCTCCCAGAATCCTCCGCGTCAGCTGCGCCATGAAAACAATACTTCCGGTACGTCTGCCAAATTAACCATCCGCCAACCACAAGATGGACGCGTCACTTCCGGATTAACCCCACTTCCGGAAGACTTAGACAGCTGTCAGGGAGGCTCCGCCCACCAGAGGCAGATTAGGGAGACCGTTTTATGGGTGATGATAGAGCGGCCATCAGAGAGACGGCACCACGGCTGTCACTGCGAGATACGGGACGTCTAGACGAGAGAGACTGTGGACAGTATAGTGACGTCCTACATCACAGAGACAGCCTGGAGCTATCTAGTATCCTAGAGACATTCTACATCATAGAGACTGAGCTTAGAGACATCCAGTATCGTAGAGACAGCCTGTAGACATCTAGTATCATAGAGACTAAGCCTAGAGACATCCTACATCATAGAGACTAAGCCTAGAGACATCCTACAACATAGAAACTGAGTCTAGAGACATCCTACATCATAGAGACTGAGCCTAGAGACATCCAGTATCATAGAGACTAAGCCTAGAGACATCCAGCATCATAGAGACAGCCTGGAGACTTCCAGCATCGTAGAGACAGCCTGGAGACTTCCAGCATCATAGAGACAGCCTAGAGACATCCAGTATCATAGAGACTGAGCCTAGAGACATCCAGTATCATAGAGACTGAGCCTGGAGACATCCAGCATCATAGAGACTGAGCCTGGAGACATCCAGCATCATAGAGACAGCCTGGAGACATCCAGCATCATAGAGACAGCCTGGAGACATCCAGCATCATAGAGACAGTCTGGAGACATCCAGTATCATAGAGACTAAGCCTAGAGACATCTAGCATCATAGAGACAGCCTGGAGACATTCAGCATCATAGAGACAGCCTGGAGACATCCAACATCATAGAGACAGCCTGGAGACATCTAGCATCGTAGAGACAGCCTGGAGACATCCAGTATCGTAGAGACAGCCTGGAGACCTCCACCATCATAGAGACAGCCTGGAGACCTCCACCATCATAGAGACAGCCTGTAGACATCCAGCATCATAGAGACAGCCTGGAGACATCCAGCTTCATAGAGACAGCCTGGAGACATCCAGCTTCATAGAGACAACCTGGAGACATCCAGCATCGTAGAGACAGCCTGGAGACATCCACTATCGTAGAGAGAGCCTGGAGACATCCAGCTTCATAGAGACAACCTGGAGACATCCAGCATCGTAGAGACAGCCTGGAGACATCCACTATCGTAGAGAGACCACCCAACCCTTCGACCTACCGCAGCCCCCCGTCACCTGACCCCGCCCCCGGTGCCAGACCGCCCAACCCACCGCAGCCCCCCCGTCACCTGACCCCGCCCCCGGTGCCAGACCAGCCAACCCTCCGACCCACTGTCGCCCCCCGTCACCTGACCCCGCCCCCGGTGCCAGACCACCTAACCCTCCGACCCACTGCAGCCCTCGGTCACCTGACCCCGCCCCCGGTGCCAGACCACCTAACCCTCCGCAGCCCCTCACCTGACCCGCCCCGATGCCAGACCACCCAACCCTCCGCAGCCCCGGTCACCTGACCCCGCCCCGGTGCCAGACCACCCAACCCTCCGCAGCCCCCAGATCACCCAACCCTCCGCAGCCCCCCGTCACCTGACCCCGCCCCGGTGCCAGACCACCTAACCCTCCGCAGCCCCTCACCTGACCCCGCCCCCGATGCCAGACCACCCAACCCTCCGCAGCCCCCGGTCACCTGACCCCACCCGGTGACAGACCACCCAACCCTCCGCAGCCCCCAGTGCCAGATCACCCAACCCTCCATAGCCCCCGTCACCTGACCCGCCCCAGTGCCAGACCACCCAACCCTCCACAGCCCCCCGTCACCTGACCCCGCCCCAGTGCCAGACCACCCAACCCTCCGCAGCCCCCGTCACCTGACCCCGCCCCCGATGCCAGACCACCCAACACTCCGATCCACGCAGCCCCCGTCACCTGAACCCCAGACACTGCCCCCTAACCCATATAACCTCAAATCCCACCCCCATATAACCTCCAACCCCCCATATAACCTCCAATCCCACCCCCACCCCCATATAACCTCCAATCCCACCCCCATATCACCTCCAACCCCCCTCCCCCATATAACCTCCAATCCCACCCCCATATAACCTCCAATCCAACCCCCCATATAACCTCCAATCCAACCCCCCATATAACCTCCAATCCAACCCCCCATATAACCTCCAATCCAACCCCCATATAACCTCCAATCCAACCCCCCATATAACCTCCAATCCAACCCCCATATAACCTCCAATCCCACCCCCCATATAACCTCCAATCCCACCCCCCATATCACCTCCAATCCCACCCCACCCCCATATCACGTCCAATCCCATCACTGCTCTCATTCTCCGGCTATGGCAGGGATATGAGAGCAGTGATCTGATTGGTGACCGTTTGCCATGTGACGTTATTTAGGTCATGTGACCCGCGAGCGCGGTGTCCTCGGGGCTCTAGTCCTCACATTACGTAGCTGCTGCTGCTCCTCCATAGTCCCGGCCGCTCGGAGCCTCTATCTGCCTGACGAGCCGCAGTCTCTCTCAGGACTCCTCTCACTCATGTGACCCTTCAGGGTGCCGCCATTACTACCAGTTGCTTGGCCTCTAGCGACAGGTATTTATATAGCGGCCATTTTTTCGGAGATCCGTGTTAAGGTCTCTCCCAGAATCCTCCGCGTCAGCTGCGCCATGAAAACAATACTTCCGGTACGTCTGCCAAATTAACCATCCGCCAACCACAAGATGGACGCGTCACTTCCGGATTAACCCCACTTCCGGAAGACTTGGACAGCTGTCAGGAGGCTCCGCCCACCAGAGGCAGATTAGGGAGACCGTTTTATGGGTGATGATAGAGCGGCCATCAGAGAGACGGCACCACGGCTGTCACTGCGAGATACGGGACGTCTAGACGAGAGAGACTGTGGACAGTATAGTGACGTCCTACATCACAGAGACAGCCTGGAGCTATCTAGTATCCTAGAGACATTCTACATCATAGAGACTGAGCTTAGAGACATCCAGTATCGTAGAGACAGCCTGTAGACATCTAGTATCATAGAGACTAAGCCTAGAGACATCCTACATCATAGAGACTAAGCCTAGAGACATCCTACAACATAGAAACTGAGTCTAGAGACATCCTACATCATAGAGACTGAGCCTAGAGACATCCAGTATCATAGAGACTAAGCCTAGAGACATCCAGCATCATAGAGACAGCCTGGAGACTTCCAGCATCGTAGAGACAGCCTGGAGACTTCCAGCATCATAGAGACAGCCTAGAGACATCCAGTATCATAGAGACTGAGCCTAGAGACATCCAGTATCATAGAGACTGAGCCTGGAGACATCCAGCATCATAGAGACTGAGCCTGGAGACATCCAGCATCATAGAGACAGCCTGGAGACATCCAGCATCATAGAGACAGCCTGGAGACATCCAGCATCATAGAGACAGTCTGGAGACATCCAGTATCATAGAGACTAAGCCTAGAGACATCTAGCATCATAGAGACAGCCTGGAGACATTCAGCATCATAGAGACAGCCTGGAGACATCCAACATCATAGAGACAGCCTGGAGACATCTAGCATCGTAGAGACAGCCTGGAGACATCCAGTATCGTAGAGACAGCCTGGAGACCTCCACCATCATAGAGACAGCCTGGAGACCTCCACCATCATAGAGACAGCCTGTAGACATCCAGCATCATAGAGACAGCCTGGAGACATCCAGCTTCATAGAGACAGCCTGGAGACATCCAGCTTCATAGAGACAACCTGGAGACATCCAGCATCGTAGAGACAGCCTGGAGACATCCACTATCGTAGAGAGAGCCTGGAGACATCCAGCTTCATAGAGACAACCTGGAGACATCCAGCATCGTAGAGACAGCCTGGAGACATCCACTATCGTAGAGAGAGCCTGGAGACATCCACTATCGTAGAGACAGCCTGGAGACATCCAGCATCATAGAGACAGCCTGGAGACATCCAGCATCATAGAGACAGCCTGTAGACATCCAGCATCGTAGAGACAGCCTGGAGACATCCACAATCGTAGAGACAGCCTGGAGACATCCACTATCGTAGAGACAGTCTGGAGACATCCAGCATCATAGAGACAGCCTGGAGACATCCACTATCGTAGAGA